>JARGCV010000095.1:600000-860000 GCA_034064705.1 Bothrops alternatus | reverse complement strand
TGAGAATTACCCACTTTTATCATGGTAGTGGAGTAAGAAATGGATTGGAGTCCACTTTGTGTTTCTGTTGTTTCCCGATAAAGGTGATGCCTGTGGCTGTTGGGCTGCATCTCTCTTTGCCTTTCCTCCTCAGTTTGCTTCTCGTTAATGTTGTTTGTCTGTCTCAATTTTGCTGCTGTCATTCTCCACTTTGATCTCTATTTCCTTGACACATACCATAGCCAACTTTTTCATCCTCGCTGTCAACTGTGCTAACTCAATACAGCAGGTGGATTCCTATCCATCTCCTAACACCTTATTTCCCTTTTATACTTTACCCAATTTGGCTTCTCTCTCTCCATATATTCCTCTCCTCCCCCCTTTTTTTCTGATATAAGTATTAGAACACAGATACAGACCATTCTGGAGGGTTGCCTAGGAAGGACACGGGAGGCCAAGAACAGCCAAATTTCACAACCAATAGTATCTCTGTGACCAAGCGACCTTTCAGCCTGTCAGCCAATCAAGTGGTTCCCTGGGGAACATAAGGATGACAGTATTATTGCTTCTTTGGTTAAGCTGTGCTATTCACTGCCAGGCAGACTAGAATCTAGCAGGTTTGTTCGTTTAAACTCTCACATTCTATCAATACAGCAATGAAGATGCTGTCTGGAACCTAGGCATAGATGCAAAGGATAAACAAATGTTATTTTAAATATGCATTGCTGTCCAGACCAAAAATAAAAGTAATCATTACATCCTTAGAATGATGAAACTTTCTGGGCAAATTAAATACAACCAGTGCTTTTAATCAAATCTGGATAAAAGTAGAGTCCACGTAGAAGAAGAAGCTGTGAGATGCAAATTCCTTGAATGAATGGTCTTGGTTTACCAGCTATGATTATTCACAAGCTTGATGTCATTTATCTATTTCTTAATAATTGCACAGCTGGAGACTTGCAATGCATCTCACTTTATTCTTGAACCAGGTCAGAAGTTGAAGATAATATATAGCATACATAGCTACCCAGTTGCTAAGACATATTGCTAAGTTGTGATCACACAAACCCACTCTTAAAGTATCATCTCTGAGACATTCCAAATTTGAAATGTTGATATTCATGTATATCCCTATATGACAGTATAAGTGCAAGAATAATTAAGGTTGATCAGGGGTGACATAACTTAAGAAGTATACATTTACTGTATTTATTTAATTTATGTGTCACTTAAATCTAATCAACTTTAATAGAGTATTTTCAATGACAAGCATTCCAGCTGTAGAGTTCTCCCTCTGTAGTGCATCTAGCCCCCATGTTGTCTAGTTTCAAACAAGTACAAACAAATTTGGGTATGTGTGATCTGAGCATGGGAGTTTACTTTTGAGAACCATCTGCTTATTGTGTTCTGTTTTTTCTTTTTATCTCTTTCGTTGGATTTTTAAACTCTGATGTAGCATGACCATATTTTTACTTTACTATGTATTATCCTCAACCGCTTTGGAAAGAACAATGATTTATAAGTCAAATGATAATATTAATGAAGATGGTGGAGAAAGATTGTAATGAAAAGTTATTTTCATAACAATGTTTTCTAAATTGTTTTCTAAATTGATAAATCATAGAATCATAGAAGAGAGCCCTACATTTTTTAAATCCAGAAACAGATACGCTAAGAATTAAGAAACTGGATAGTCTGAAAACACTTTCAGAACTAGAATGTATGATCATAAATAAACCCACTCCTATTTTAATCCCAAATATTCATTTTTTAATAATGTAATTTTTGTAATGTGGAAATATTGTGAGGCAATTTTGTAACTATAAACAAAACAAATAACAGGAGTATAAAAAATAAAACACATATGCATGCACAGAGAGAAGAGATAAATAAGACATTTTAATTTTTTTAAAAAAGGAATTTGACACATGGCATGGTTTGTTTATATGAATTATCTGTGCTGAAGAATCTGGAGTGACCAATTTCCATTGTTCTGGTCAACTATCAATATACAGTTCTAAAACGGTCAAGTTTTGGGATTTTTCTTTGTTAACATTTTATTCGTTTATAATATATGATACAATGAAAAAACAAAAGTAAATAGCAGAAAAGATGGGGAAAGGAAAGGGGAGTAGAGAAGTGAGATAAGGGAGAAAAAAAGAAAAAAAAGGCATTGACTTCTGACTTTCTTTGATGCAATAAATTTGAATGTCAACTTCAAACCTTAACTTTTTACTTTTACAAAATAATATAAACTAGCCCTTTCAATAACATCAAATCTATGTAATTCAGGGGTGTTAAACTGCCAGCCCACGGGCCAGATGCATCATCATAGCGAAACCATACTCACCCCATTGCCGGAAATGGAAAAAAAAGTCATGATACGTCGCAACACGTCACGTGACATTGCGAGTTTGACACTCCTAATCTAATTGCTAAAACCCAAAATCAAAATTTCATTTTTTTCTACCTCAAGCACAAAGTCTAGAAGTGGTTTCCACGTGGCAATAAAAATGTTTGTATTGTTTTCTTTAATCAGTACAGTCAATTTAGCTATCTCTGCTAACTCCATCAGTTTCTACAACCATTCCTCCGTTGTGGGAATCGATGTAGCCTTCCATTTCTGAGTGTAGAGTAATCTTGCTGCTGTCAACATATATAACATCAAAATTCCATATTTTTTCTCCATTAGCCCCAAGAGAAAAGTCTCTGGTTTATTTAGTTTAAAAATTATCTGTATTAACACATGAATCCTCCTCCAATATTTTCTTGCTTTATCACACATCCACCATAAATAGTAAAAAGTCCCCTCTTTATTTTTACATTTCCAACATTCATTTTTGATAACTTGCCTGGTGTTAAGTACCAATGATAAATTGTAAAAATTTTCTTTTAAATTATAATTTAATATAATTTTTAATCCTTTATTTCACATATTTTTCCATTGTTCAAGCATTATATTATACCCAAAATTCTTTTTCCACTGAATCATACAATGTTTTACTTGTTTCCCGACTTAAATTTTGTAAACTTTAGCAATAATATGTTCATCACTACTGCATACTAGGATTTCCAATTCATTTTTAATAAAATTAAAATCATGATTCTTTTTATCTAACTTAAATCTTTCTTTCAATTGCATACATGTAAACAAATGGCAGACATGACCTTCTGATTCTAGCTCCTCCTTGGGTTTGAAGGTAGGCTCACCCAAACTGAAAGATATTATTTTACCATAGGTCCACCAATTCAGCCTCATCACCATCTCTTTTCTAAAAAAGGCTTCCTGTGGGGAAACCCAAAGCGGCACCTTTGTAGAAAACCTTATTTTATATTTATTATATTATATTTAACCCTCAAAATGGTACGCTCATTAAAGTGATTATTAAAATCAACATTTACTTTAACTTTGTCATACCACAGGTAACCATGCCAACCAAACCTCAATTCATGGTCTTCTAGGTCCAATAACCTCTTATTCTGAAAGTTCACCCATTTTTTTAGCCAAATCAAACAAGCATCAAAATACAGTTTCAAATCAGGTAAACTCAAACCCCTTCTTTCCTCAGCATCTTGCAATATTTTATATCTAATTCTCGTTTTTTCCCCCCTTTGCCATATAAACTTAGAGATACCCCTCTGCCATTGTTTAAATTGAGTATCAGTTGCAAGTATTGGTAATGTTTGAAACAGGAGGAACATCTTTGGTAAAACATTCATCTCAATCACAGAAATTCTACCCAGTAATGATAAATGCAATTTGGTGGGATTCAAATATGTGAACAACTGGTTCTCTGTGTGGATGCCGCTTCTGGAAGTCCATTCTGGGCCTACGCAACAAAAAAATTAGCTACCGGTTCTGCCAAAGTGGTGCGAACAAGCTGAATCCCACCACTGAATTTGTCCCATCTTAATAAATCTTTTTTGATATCATTCCAGAGAGGCACATAGTTATTTTTGAACAAATTTGTGTTTGAATTTGTTAACGTAACCTCCATCAAATCATCAAATTATTCATAAAATCTTTCAAAACTTTGAACCATCTGGACACTTCTAGCAGATCACCTCAGAAGTACTTCTAAGTAAAATTAAAAGCCTTTAGAAACACAGATTCAAAAACATATTGAATCCTTAATATTATGCTTTGTGATAATAATATTGTAAGAAAATCAATCTACTAATTTTCCCTACATTTTCTGCTTACGGCAGAACCTTTTGTTTTTCTAGTTCATCTATAGCAGGGATCTCCAAACTTGACAAGTTTAAGCTTTATGGAATTCCCCAGCCAGCCTTGGAGACCCATGCTCTATAGGATTATTTCAAATAGGACTTTCTTCATTAGGGTTTTTGAGTGTTTGGTTCCTTGTCTCTCCATCTGCCATATCTGTTTACAGGACACTTTTTCATGTGTCACCCAGTTCTTACTTCTGGGGCTTCCTTCTGAGTATTGTTTTGTGAGATTCAGCTGAGGAGTATAAAGCCAATGAAGCTGCTGAACTTCAACGAAAAGTATTCAGGCAAAATAGAAATGCATATTTTAAATTTCCCATAAATGAAACCCTAACTTTGAGTATTTCATTGAAACACCTTTCCAGAGCAAGAAAGATATATGTAATTTCTTCTTGTACCAACTGAATGAGAATAATAAACAGAATAGTTTTTCAGCCCAGCACTCATTTAAATGGAAATCTGGGTCTCATCACCTCTCTGTGGTATTATTAAATGCATGCATGTATAAATATACACACATGAAATAGCTTGTGAAACACTCCAGCTAGCAGCTTCTTAACAGATTTTTAGCTTTACTTAGTACCTACTGCAATATACAGTATGTGCAGACTGCAACACAAGTGCATCCAACATATATGAAAATATAGGTGTGGAATGTGTGCTAACTATTTATTTTCTTGTGTCAAGTGGTGGAGGATAGATTTTGTTACTCCAGGAGTTAATTCAGGGAACAGGACAGGACAGGATAAAACATTGGCTGCTGCTGCTACCTCCTTCCAGGTGAAGACAACCAAAAATCAGATTTAAACCTCCTGTGAAGTTTAAATACTGTGAGAAGAATTCAGAGAAAGAAATATTTTGGGAAATATTAAAAAGGTAGAATATATTTCCCCAAAGGATCTTAAAGCCAGAATCCACTCCCCAAGTCTCTCTGCCCCAAACAAAAACCAAGTCTGCAGAAATGCAGATGTGATAATCTTGTCAGAAAGATTGGAGCCAGGAAGCTTGGATTAGAAAGAAAGATCCCTAGAATCAATAATCCCTTGCATCAAAAAATTCAGCGGTCATCAGCCACAGCCTTAGGAAAGCAGGATATGACCTTTGGGACATAATAGGATTAACCCACCACCATCAGAATATCAGAAATGCATATTCAGGCTCAGGTCAAAGTTCATGCCACAGGAACAACTCCAAAGAAAAGCTCAAGAAGGTATAAAAATCCACCACTCCCTACAACATGTGGTCAGCTTTCCCAGAGTCATCTTTCTGTCTGGTTCTCCTCTTCAATAAACTATAACCTTCTCTCTAAAGCAGTCTCCATTTTGTTTATTCCCAGCTTCGACTGGACCCTGATGAAGATTTTTCTTTCAACAATTTGGCACCCAAGATGGGACTCCAAGCTAACCTCTCCAATGGACTGAGACTGGGTATGCCCCATTTTACTAGCAGCAGACCTCTTGTGTTTGTGGATGGGTTTCCCAGGCCCTGCCCATGTGGAGTGAGGGTAGTAAAAGGAGTTTTGAGTTTGAGCTCAACGGCTGCTTTGGAAAGAAGGTGAGTAACTCTAACTTTTAAAGCACAGGGGAGTGAAGGAAATGAGTGAGAAGACCAGTTGGAGTTTGCTATCTTTGGCCTTTCCTAACTGCAGAAAGGATCTGTTCAAGTGACAGACCCAGGAAAGAATGGGGGTTTGGCCAGAGCGTAGGACCTTTTGTTAGGGAAAAGGGAGAGGATATGTGAAAATGAAATGGAAAAAACGAATGAGAGAATCGGATTTGGGCAACCAGCTGGTAAGACCCTGTAAGCAAAGCCTGGGTCTGGGAAGGAGGTGCTCACGTTTGCTGCTTGGAAGAAGCAGTCAGATTCTCCCAGACTCCTCTTAGTCCAAAACAGTAATAGTAAAAGTGTAACCAACAAACGTGTAAACAGGAATGGTTTTTCTGGAAAAGTTGTGAATAAAAGTGTAGTTATGAGTAGTTGTGAAAATCTGGTGGAAGTAGGTGCCCATACCTGCTGCTTGGGGGCAGCAGGTCCTCTCAGACCCCTTTTTGGTCTGCAAACTGAACGGCAGTGTTCCCAGTAAAGGAGGGATCCTTACTCTGCGTTGGGAACCAGAGTCCTCCCAGACCTTCAGTTTTTTGCTCTGAAAACTGTCAGGCAGTGCAGTAGGGATTTTGCCATGAAGGAGACCTGGCTAGAGCTCATTGAACCCACATCCGAAGGGAAACATGGGAATCTGTAGCTCGAGGGTCGTATCTAGATCCCCTCTAAATGATTTATTGGTGGTGTGGGATGAGAGGCAGGTGCCCGTTCTAGCTGGTATAAAGAAAAAATGATAAAGGGAAATTTGTGAATAATGGGCTTTGTTCAGGGCTTTACTGGGAAACCAATTTGGCTAAATCAGTGGTTCTCAACCTTGGGGTTGCGACCCCATTTGGGGTCGCACGACCATTTCACGGGGGTCGCCGGGCACCGCTGGCCGCCATTTTGTTTTTTTATTTTTATTTATTTTTTATTTTTTTTTAAATTTTTTTTAATTTTTTAAAATTTTTTATTTTTTTGGCATGTGCGCGCCGCGCACACTCAGATCCGCCCGTCGCGCTGGAAAAAAAAATTAAATTTTTTTTTAAAAAATTTAAAAAAATAAAATAAAATAAAAACAAAATGGCGGACCGCAACGGGCGGATCCACGCATGTGCAGTGCGTGTGACGGGCTGATCCGCGCAGGCACAGATTCACCCGTCGCGGCCGCCATTTTGTTTTTGTTTTTTTGATTTTTTAAAATTTTTTAAAAAAAAAATAAAAAAAACAAAATGGCAGCCCGCGATGGGCGGATGCGCGCATGCGTGGCGCGTGCGACGGGCCAATCCACGCATGCACAGATCCGTCTGTCGTGGCCACCATTTTGGTTTTTTTAAATTTTTAAAAAAAAAAAATAAAAAAACACAAAATGGCGGCCCGCGACGGGCGGATCCGCGCATGCGTGGCGTGTGCGACGGGCCGATCCGCGCATGTGCAGATCCGCCCATCGCGGCCGCCATTTTGTTTTTGGGATTTTTTAAAAAATTTTTAAAAAATGTTTTTTTTGGGTGCGTGCACACACACACGCGCGCCCCCGGGTCGGGGTTGCGGCGCGCATGGGCGTGGCAAGTGGGGTCTCAACCTCAGAAAGGTTGAGAACCACTGGGCTAAATAAAGGTATTTAAAAGTAAAATAAAATAAAATATAGGAATAGTGATCTCTCTCTCTCTCTCTCTCTCTCTCTCTCTCTCTCTCTCTCTCTCTCTCTCTCTCTCTCTCTCTCTCTCTCTCTCTCTCTCTCTCTCTCTCTGCAACCATGTGATATGTTTAAAATTTGTGCCTTCCGTAATTTGAGTTAACTGAGATTTATGGTGGGAATGACCAGGATGTGTAAAACTAAGAGTTCTGTTTCCTTTTCCTTGTCTTTGTGTGTGTATGTGTGTCAAAGTCTTTTTGTGTGAGGTAAATATAACCTTTAATTGTCTCTAATCCAAAGAGAAAAGAATTTTAAAATTCTGCTAGAAATTCTGCTTAAAATAAGCCACCAAAAGGAAAATACCCTGTCTGGCCAGCAAACAGGGTGAAGAGAAATGTGTTCTTTTTTTCTTTCTCTCTCTGTACTTTTAAGAACAGCCCAAAGTTATCAGGAGGGAATGTTTTATGTTCATCTACAGTAAAAATTTCACTCTTGCATTTACTGTATGTGTTTAAGTGGTTTTTATCTGTCTATTTAACATCTGCAATGCTAACCTTAATGCCCTTTCAAACTCTGCCTGCAAGCTATCCCCCCCCCATTTCACTCCTCCATTTTTTAATCCTCTGTTCTCCATGACTTTGTCTGTCTCTCCTGGGTGAATCACCCAGAAAGGGGGAGGGAATCTTGTTCTCATGTCTTTCAGCCCTGCATAGATGATCCCCACAATCTTTGGAAGCAGAGCACACTGACCCGGATGCTGCCTCCAGAGGAGACCCTCCATCCATTTGAGCCAGGAAATTGGGTTTGAATCCAGCCATCCACTAAAAAGTCATCATGCAACCAGAATGCAACAAATCTTCCCAGGTCCTACCATCATCCAGATGTGTGTGAAAGCTACAGAGAGAGGAAGGAGTCCTGGAACCATTGGTCCCCACATGAAGCCTCAGAAGACAACCAGGAAAACTATGGGGGGAGGGTGGAAACTCACTGTAAGGTTTTCTTTCTTGCCTCATTTGTACTGTAATAAGTAGTCACATGGATTCATGGAGGGATAGCATTTGGGAATGGTTGACACAGCAAGTACAGAACACCTTGGACCTCTGGCTGGTGGGAGAGAAAATTTGTCCAGGATGCTTGTATTGCCTGTTTTGTAGAAGTAGCTGCATGTACACATGCACACACACCATTCAGAATCACACTGAGTCTATCCCCTTCACCTACCTTCAGTAAAGCTCCAGGCTGCTTCTTGCCCTGTAACCCTAAAGATTTGCATGCACAACTTCCTGCAAATTCCAAGGGGGAGGGAATCAGGTCCCCTCAGGTGATTTGCAATTCATATGTGCTCACTGAGGAGGGAGCAGAAAAGAGATTTCCAAAACCCAAGCCCAGAAAATATTGCACTGGTGGACTCAGAGTGAGAGCCCTAGGGCTCACTGTGTGCAATTTAATAGCCTGGCTTGCACACTGGCTAACCTCAATTGGACATTACAAACTTGGATTCACTAAACTAAGGAGTTAAGGCAGGCTCAGAAAGCAACCCTTGAAAACGGGCAGCCAGTGGTTATACACTGAGGAAAAACATGGCTTAAAGAATTTTTGGGGAATGTGCAAACCTGACTGGAAGCTCAAAATAGCACCAAACATCTAAAAGAATTGGCACAGAATATTGGACAGTATAAATTTCTTGTCCACCTAACAAAATTTTTGCCCTGACTTTTAGACCTTAATGGGTTGGAAGCTCCCCTTTTGGGAGCCACTACAGGGATCTTTTTCTGCTGCCTCTATTAGTGCCTTCCCTTTTTGCATTAAGAGTTTAAAAGCTTGTTTATCAAATCTCCCTGACCAGATCAATTTTTAATCTTGTGCCAGTAAAAGTATGTCACTCACACTCTTATGGAACAAAGGAGGGATTGTGGGAAGAATCCAGAGAAATAAATATTTTGGGAAATATTAAAAAGGCAGAATATATTTCCCCAAAGGATTTTAAAGGTAGAAACCAACTCCCCCCCAAGTCTCTCTGCCCCAAACAAAACCAAGTCTGCAGAAATGCAGATGAGATAATCTTGTCAGAAAGACTGGAGCCAGAAAGCTGGGATTAGAAAGAAAGATCCCTAGAATCAACAATCTCTCACACCAAAAAATCCAACAGTAATCAGACACAGCCTCAGGGGAGCAGGATATGACCTTTGGGACATAATAGGATTAACCCACCACCATCAGAATACCAGAAAGATACACTCAGACTCAGGTCAAAATTCATGCACAGGAACAACTCCAAACAAAAGCTCAAGAAGGTATAAAAACCCACCACTCCCTACTACATGTGGCCTTTCTGTCTGGCTCTCCTCTTCAATAAACTACAACCTTCTTTCTAAAGCAGTCTCCATTTTGGACTGGACCCTCATGAAGATTTTTCTTTCAACAATATATTTGATGAAAATTTTCCTGTATTGCATGGACATTGCCTGGTCTTACTTCTGAGGCATTTTGTGCCTGGGTCATATCAATGATCTTGTGAAAGGCACTGCCTTCCTGATGCCACAGGGACCTTATTAAATATGTTTCTCCAAGCAGCAACCACATTTTCCCTGCTTTTGAATCTGGGAGAAGCTTCATAAGCTGGAAAAGAAAGCTAAACTCCCTGCTCTCTTTAGGCACAAAGACTCTTCACCTGGAGTTGTTATTTCTAGGGTCCTTGGCAGGTTCTACTATAAGAGTACCCAAAAAATAAAGTTGTGGGACTAATTACATATTTCATATTTTTAACCTTCAAGTCAGTCTTGAGTTCTGGCAACTGCCTGGACTTGCCCCTGCAGTTTTCTTGGCAATGCAGCTTTATCCAATGCCAAGGTTAGATTATATTTGTAACTTGCATTTTCACCTTTTTCTGAAAATAAAAATTGATCTGATTTGATATTAATTTAAAAAGATCTTTTAATCTAAAATAAAGAACAGTTCCTTAAAATACAGAGTAGGTGAAAGTTCCAGGTCATTTCTACCAGTTCCAATATGAAGCCAACTGGACTGGCATTTTATTGGCTGAGAAAAAATGGCAAATGTCTGTCTTCCCTCATCCAAGGAAGATTGCACCACAGCCAGCATATTTTTACACCTGAGGCAAAAACACCACAAAATTTCTCCTCTTCTTTACCTTTTGGTAGAATTATAGTTGTAGTAAATGAATAATAATTTAACTGAGGAAGTAAGGCTTATTCTGTTTCTGAATGGGGCCATCTCTATATTAGAAGCTGAGCAGCTTGCGTTTTCTGAGAAAAAGCAGTCCAGAAATGCTCTTGGTCACATTCCCCTTAGAGCCTTCCAATTATAAGTCAAACATAGTTGACATAGTTTCCTGCCCTTTTGGAAGGGAAAGATGCCTACAGAAATCTATACACGTAGTCCTCATTTAGCAACTGCCTTGTTCAGCAACCACAGTTATGATAGCGATGAAAAAGGAATGTTACAGCCAATCCTCGCATTTATAACCTTCCAGGTCTGTAAAGCAAAGGAGAGTTGAATTAAGAGCATAAGTACAGTTGCAGTTTCACTTAATGAACACTTTGGTTACTGATTCCCTACTGTGGCTGCTAAATGAGGACCACACGCAATAGCCTCAAAAAGGCTCCCCCAATGTCAGTTCCTGCGTGCCCTTCTTATAGCACCTCTCAATAGCCATACAATATCACTAGTTCAGTCCTCCAAGAGGGCTGCTGAGACAGTTTCCACTAATCTTGTGACTCCAGATGTGCAGGATTGCAATTTTCACCATAAGGAGCACATCTCAGGAGAATGGGAGTTGCAATCCAACAGAACTGGAGGGTGTCCAGTCTGTGTGTATGGGTGAGTGAAGGTGGGCAACTACTCGACAAAATGCAATGTCCCATCCCACTTCATTCAACATTAATGGTGGTCTTCAACACAAAACAGGAATACCAGGACTGGGATCCTAAACTCTTGGGTTGCAACTAGCAATGAAAATAATTTAAAGCAGAGTCCTTTAAGGCACAGAGAGGGTGCATGAGAAATTAATCCCAGGAGTAAGCAGTAACATAATTGACTTGGCTTGGTTATAAGTAGAACACTTCTGTTATTTTTCTGAGTCACTGCAGAACCCCTTACCAGCCGCAGTGCCAGCTGAATTATTAGGCAGAATGAGGCATCACTTAAGGTAATAGAAGTTTGGAAATGGATAATTGTGAGAAATTGGAGAGCAGTGGATCACGTGGCCTGCCCTCCTCACCATAATATATCCTACCTTTACAAGTGATGGCTGAGTGTGTGTTTGTGTGTCCCATCACTAGTGCTGAATATAGATACCAGTCAACCTACTTAGCTTTTGGAAATAGAAGTGGAGAGACTGAGAGCACAATTTTATTCAAGCAGCCTATGTCTTGGGCAAACCCTTTTTCAGCAAGTGACACCTGTACCTCTTGCCTGGTTGTTCCAGTTCCAGATCTGGATTCAGGGACAGCCTCCACAGCTCAGCTCTGGCCTTGGTACCCTTTCCATCCTTTTTCTTTTCTTAGTGGGCCAGGTGAGAACATCTAATTCTGGCAACCACAACAACAAAAAAGAAGGGAAAAGTAAGGTGACCAACCATCCTCCTTTAGAGAGGACAGTCCTCCTTTTGTAAGTTATATCCTCCTTCGAAAAGTGTCCTCCTACATGTCCTCCTTTTCGATATTTGAAGACTAATCTGCAGGGCTTTTTTTTTCTCATAGAAAGCTCAGAACAGCGTTCCAGCACCCTTTTTTGATGGTTTTTTTTTCAACTTTTGCACGAGCTGTGCTACTCCCCCTATTGGCTTTTGAAAGCCAATAGGAATTGCTGCTGAGCACGCCAAAACACCCGGCTGGCAAACTTTGCACATGCAAGTTGTCTGCAGCGAAGGTGAATTGGCAGGAACTTTGCACCCCTCCCTGCTACCCAACTACACCATCTCCTAGTTAGTCCCGAAGATACCTGGAGGAGACTAACTTCCATTTAGGGATGGAAAAATAAAAAAAGAGGAAATGGCATTTCAACGATAAATTGAATAAGGAATTTCCATTCATCACATCAAAGAAGGATAATATTGTTTTCTGCAATATTTGCAGCGGAGAATTTTGTATTGCAGTTGGGGGCAGAGCAGCTGTTATGAAACACCTGACCACCAAGAAACATAAGTAATCATCAGATGCATCTGCTTCCAGTTGTAAAGTAACAGGTTTTTTTAAAACTTCAAAGTATTCTGAAGAAGAAAAACAGTTAGCTGCAATGGAGGGAACATTTGCATTCCATACCATACCATAATTCACAAAGTTTTCGTAGTATGGATTGTACAACTAAATTATTGAAAAAGTTTCACGATGCTAAATTTTCATGCGCCAGGACAAAATGTGAGGCTATTATTAAATCAGTATTTAAAAATTACTATGACAAAATACTTACAGAAGACTTGGAAACTGCAGCATTTGTAATGGTTTTATCCAATCATAATGAAACTAAATTGTATCCAATATTAGTAAGATATTTTAATGTTACCAAGGGTATTCAAGTAAAAATTTTAAATTTAGAATCCATTGAGGGCGAAACTGCTGAAATTTTGTCAAACCATCTATACAGAGTAATAAATGAAAACAATTTGAAATCCAAAGTTGTTGCACTAACAGCTGATAATGCAAACACAAATTTTGGTGGGCGAAGACGCAAAGGGATGAATAATGTGCATGTAAAATTACAAGATTTACTCCAAAAGAAAATACTAGGAATAAGTTGTAATGCACATATTTTGTCAAATGCAATCAACACGACGTCATGTGCCATGCCAATTGATGTAGAAGTAATAATAACTACCATTTATTTGTATTGTAGTCATTTTACTGTTCGTGTGGCTACTTTAAAACAATTTTGTGAAGACGCGAATGTTCAATAAAAAAACTTTTAAGATATTCAAAAGTTAGATGGCTTGTTCTAACACCTGCTATAGAGCGTGTTCTACAATTATTTGAGCCTCTCCATTCATATTTTTTAAGTTTAGACAAATGTTCTAAAATCCTGGAATTGTTTTTTAATAATGAAATATGTGAGATATTAATGTATTTTGTACATAATCAAGCATCTATTTTTCACAAAATGATTCAAAAGATTGAAGGTGAACACATTTCAGCTACAGAAGTTAGTCTTATTTTGAATGACTTCATCCTTCAATATAAAACTCGATTTGAAGAAAAATTTCTTCCTTTAGTTATAAAAAGAAAATTGTCAGACTTAAAGGAATCAAATCCGGGCATAATGGAAAAGTTTATCAAAGAAGTGCAGAATTTTTACAAACATGTTTTCAATATATCGAAGAATGGCCTGAAACAAACATCACTGGATATAACAGTTTTCAATGGTGTTTTTTGACTTCATCGCAAATATATTGGACAGATATTGAATCTTGTGTTGAGTTTTTATCTAAAGAAATGCCAGACATTAAAATAGATGACAATTGTCAAAAATAAACATGTTGAAATTGATAAAAGATGGGTGAAAATATTCAGCCATTTCAAAAATGAACATATTCCATTTGAAAATTTTATTCTTGTTCAATTTACGTTGTGCTGTCCTGGAACTAATGCAGCAGTTGAAAGGGTTTTTTCAATTGCTAATGATTTTTTGAAAAGTGAGAAATCGAGATTGAATGTTGATACTCTAGTTGCAGCATTTGCTATAAAATTCAATATGAAGGATATTTCTTGTTCAGATATTTCCAATATATTGTTAGAAGATGATACATTGATAAAAAAATATTCATTCAATGGAAAAATACTCATTTAAATAATAATAGGCGTGTAAGCATAATTACAATATAAAATGATATTGTTACAAATGTTTTTGATTATGCATTTATCATATTATAGTGTATTCTGTATTATTGTTGCAATGAATAAAATGTTTCTTTTATTTACGATATTTTTTTCTTCAATTTATTTGTGTCCTCCTTTTCATTGTAAAAAAGTTGGTCACCTTAGGAAAAGGAGAGAGAGAGAGGGGGGGGGAACCTCATCTTTTCACAACCCAGAATGAAAACTGCATCTTTTAATCATGTTATGCAAATCTCCCTGGTTTACATAATTAATTCTGATTGCAAGAAATAGATGCTGCAGGGGTGGGTTTGAGGGCATAAGCAGGAGAGCAAGGGCAGTGAGTGCAGGATTTTTGCTTTGGCCCATTAGGACAAACGGATGGACCCATGCCGAGAACGCTGGAAAGGAAGAGTGTGGTAGTCAGATTGGGAAAAGGGTAGACTTCGCAGCCCAAATGCATGCTTGGCACCCAAACTGCCACAGTATGTCATGGATTAACAAGAGCTCTTTTGGCACTTGCCAGAGCCAGTCTGCAGGGAGAGAGAACAAGTGCTAAAAAAACCCACCTCCCCCCTCCCCTTGCCCAGATGGTGTCGGCTTAGTCCCATTTCAGGGGACATTGTGCAAGCGAGCTTGGTTGGCACTGCCAGTTTCAGAAAATGCAGAAGCTGGGGAAAGCTCTCTCTCTCTCTCTCTCTCTCTCTCTCTCCCCTCCCTTGTGTTTGTCTGTGAGTCTGTTTGTCTTTATGTGTTCTGACCCCATATTCTATGGCAGCACTGCCAGATCAGTGATGGTCTCTGTTCCCTCAGCTATCCCCATGGGAAGGGCAATAACCCTTCCCTTCTTTGTGCCACTTGCTCCAGGCCCTCACGATCCACATCTCCTTTTTCTTTCTCGTTTGCTAAATCCAAGCTGCAGCGGTCGTTGCATATGGAATATTACAGGATTGGCTGCCTGCCACAATATTTTACACAGAGTGAATATCTGCCTGACTGCCTATCTGCCTATCTATCATCTATCTTCTTATCTAATTTATTTTGCTCAGTATAATTTGGGTTTTCCATCTTTGTTTTCAGTTTGAACAATCTTTGCTATTTTCCTTTTCTGAAGCCCATCTTTCACTCTCTTCTTCCTGTTTACTTTATTTATTTGTTTGTTTGTTTATTTATAAATACATATAGACATACACAGATATATAGACATAGATATATAGATATAGATAGATATAGATGATGTATAGATATTGTTTCAACTGAAAGACTCTAAGCAGTGTACAAGAGCAACAAAGCCAATTCAACAATAAAATAATAATATACAATAAAACCTCATATATTAAAATCAGTTACTAATCAGCATGCATAATTACTGTTCCCAGCCCAGGAAATTCCAAAACAGACCAGTCCCCAAAGCCTTCTGAAACAACTAAGCTTTTACAAGCTCCCAGAAACCCATATGAGTGGGCGCTCCCTTGCTCTGAGGGCAAGTTCCTTCAGAGAAGGGGAGCATCCACAGAAAATTTGGGGCTTCTCTCTTACTGCATCTGCTAGTAGATGAGGACCTTCAGGAAGCATTCTTTTTCTGAACAAGTCATCTTGAAGATGCCCAAGCCCTGAGCAATTTAAGATTTTATAGGAGATCATCAATGCCTTGAATTACACTTGGAAACAAAGCAAGCATGGCTCCTGAAGTGGTGATATCACAACTGCCCACTAAACATGTGGGATTTTGCACTTTGCACAAATTGAGATGCTCAAAGACTTTCTAGGGCAGCATTGCCTAGTGCAACTTACAGAAATCCCTAACAGATAGGACAAAGGTATGAGTAAGGCTAATGTATTGTATGGGAAAATAGATCAGGATTTACTAGGAGATCACTTAATGATCTGTAGCAGAAACACAGTGGTATCTGGCTTCCAATTATTTAACAATAGAAGACACAATATGTTCCCCAAAATATGAAAGTGTTTCAGAGGAAAGATATTGGGAGTTTTATTCAGACTCAATTTAGAGAGGAATTCCAGAGAATTCGTCCAATTCTGGTTGTCGCTCATAGATATATACCTGAAGTTTTAGTGAAAAAAATAAAGAGTCTACCAATTTCAGTGTGTCTCAATCTTGAACAACAATAGTCTATGCATAAGAATCTATGTATTTCATGCTTTTCAGTTAACTGAGCTACAATTCCTCTCATACCTAGTTAGCAGAGCCATTGCTCATGTTGCCTACGAATAACAGGAATTGTAATAAAACATGGTTGGAGAATGCCAAATCATGAAATAATCCTAGAACGTTTACTGTATGCTTAAAGGTCTTCTGACTGATTGCCTGAGCCTCAAAATATTTTACTTGGAAAGAAGATCCTGTTTCAGACAATGGTTGATTTCAAAGAGTACCTCAATGAGTTAGCAGGGATTGTGTTTATAACTAGTATTCTACTTTAGCCTTACATCTAGTTCACAGAATAGTATTTATTTCTCAATCTTAGCAACATTGAGATGTGTGGACTTCAACTCCTAGAATTGACCAGCTACCCTTCCTGGCTGGGGATTTCTGGGAATTGAAGTATACATTCTTAAAGTTGCCAAAGTTGAAAAACACCAACATAGAAGATACTGCCAATCAGATCTTGATTAAACTGGGGATCACGATCCACTAGATAAGGAAATTTACCGAAATGCAAGTTGATACTGTGGGACTTAGTTTTATTATTTGGAGAAAACATATAAAAGCTTTTTAAAAAGAGTATACCTTAACAAGTCTGTTTAAATTTCACACAGGTATATTTTTGACTTCATAAAATGTTCACCTGCAATGAGCCCTTATTCCAAAGTCAGGATTATATGAAATTAAATAAATATGCCACAAACAAATGTGTGTTTTTTATTATTAGATAAACATTTGTACATGTAAACAAAGAAAAAATTCAAGTTAAATGCCATTCAACCTAATACAATCATTTTAAATTTGTAGACCTTCTTCACTCCGTATATCCAAGTTTAACTATAAACCAACTACATTTTAAAAATTTTAACTTTCACTTCTTTTCAGATCAATCCATTGGACATCAAACAAACAAGTCATCTTATTAAAATTAATAATTTTCATGTCGATACACCCATCCCTTCAACAAGTACATTCTTAGTCTATTTGATATATATCTTCCAATAATCAATAGATAAATATTTGTATATGTAAACCAGGGGAAGATTCAAGCTAACTGCTATCCAACTTAATACAATCGATTTAAATTTAAATTTGTAAACATTCTTCACTCCTTGTGTCAAGATTTAACTATAAGCCAGATACATTTTCTTTGATTGGTGTTTCTCTTGTATGTAGTCTATCCACTGTTTCCAGTCTATCATATATTGTTCATTTGAGCGATCCTTCAAATATGCTGATATTTTAGCCATTTCTGCCAAATTTATTACTTTCAAAGTCCATTCTTCTATAGGTGGTATTTCTGGCTTCTTCCAGTATTGTCCCACCAACAGTCTCACTGCTGTGATCAAGTTCAGAATTAAGTTCGTCTCTGTGGTAGTGCAGTCTTTTATGATCCCTAACAAAAACACCTGAGGTAGAAATTCAATACGCTTTTTCAAAATGGTTTGGAGTGTCCACCATATTTTTCTCCAGAAGGCTTTAATTTTTCTACATGTCCACCATACATGAAAATATGTAGCCTCCATACTATCACACCTCCAACATTTAGGTTGGATGTCTGGATAGATATGCGATAATTTTTTCGGATCTAGGTGCCACCTATAGAACATTTTATAAAAGTTCTCCCTTAAATGTTGTGTAAATTTTACATTTCTCACCCAGATTCCCTCCCACGTTTCCATCGTGATAGGTTGCCCAAAATCTTATTCCCACTTTACCATACAGTCCTTAACTAGTACAGTTTCAGAGTCAATTTCTATCAGTACACTGTACACTCGTTTGATATGCATGGGCCCCTGCTCTCTAACATGTTCAATTAAATTCTCATCTGTTATGGATATACCCTTCTTCAGGTCTTTTTGCCATCTAGACTGCAGTTGCAAATATGAAAGCCAGGTACACACTATTCCTTCATCTGCTAGCGTATTTGATGGCTTCTTCCATTACAAGTTTACTATAGGGCACCACATCCTGACCTTGTATTATGTTTTTGTCCCCTATTGTGTGTCCGGGGATCGTCCAGATGGGAATCTTTTCGTGTAGTAGGTACTGATATTTCTTCCAGACCCACAACAGCGGGGTTCTCAGTGGGTTCTCCCTGAAGCTCTTGTCCACCTTCTTGTCATACACTAGGTATGCGTGCCAGCCATATAGTAAACCATGCCCTTCAACATTCAGTATTCTGTCATTCGTTATATTAATCCAGTCACTCAGCGCCACCAGCGCAGCAGCATATTAATATAACTTCAAATTGGGCATTTTTAAACCACCTCTCTTCCTTGTATCCTGGATGATTTTTAATTTAACTCTCGGTTTCTTGCCATCCCAAATAAATCTGTTAATGCCCTTCTGCCATTCGTCCAAGTCCACATCCTTTTTGAGTATAGGTAGCATTTGAAAGAGAAATAGAAATTTTGGCAATACATTCATTTTTATTGCCGCTATCCTGCCCAGCAGAGACAGTTGTAATGTTTTCCACCTGACCAGATCTGTTTGGATCTTGTTCCACAACACCTTGTAATTATTTTTATATAATTTCCCATTTGTAGCTTCAATCTCCACTACTAAGTATTTAACTTTCTTCACTATTTCACAGCCCGTTATTCTTTCTAAGTCCTGTTTTGAGTTGTTATCTAAATTTTTAACTAGCATCTTCGTCTTAGATATATTTACTTTGAAGCCTGATACCCTACCATAGTCCTTCATTATCTCCATCAGTCTCCTGGCTGATTGTGCTGGTTGAGCCAGTGTCACCAGCAGGTCATCCGCGAAGGCACATAGTCTGTAGTCCTGTTGTCTAATCTGTATGCCTTTTATGTCATCTGCCGCTCTTATCTTGTTCAGTAGAATCTCCAGCGTTAAAACAAACAGCAAGGGGGATAGCGGACATCCCTGTCTAGTACCTTTCTCTATGTTAAATGAGTCTGTTAAGTCCCCATTCACAATGATCTGGCCTGTTTGTTTCTGGTAAATTGCCAGTATGGAATTAATAAACTGTTCTCCCATTTTCATCCCCCCAATCAGTTTTATCAGAAACGGCCAATTCAATCTATCGAAGGCTTTTTCTGCATCTACAAACATGAGAGTAGCAGGCACCTGGTTATGCCTTTCCAAATACTCTATTATGTTCAGCAGTTGTCTTACATTAGTTTTCATCTGACGTCCTTGTATAAATCCAGTTTGGTCCAGGTGAATTATTTTTTGTAACACTGTCATTAATCTGTTAGCCAAGATTTTTGCGAAGATTTTGTAATCCGTGTTCAATAGCGAGATGGGTCTGTAGTTTTCTGGTTGAGTGTTGTCTTTTCCCTCTTTAGGGATTAGAGAGATGTAGGCTGTTTTCCATGATGGTGGAACTTGACAACCTTCTTGTATGTTGACAAATAACTCTCTAAGGGGTTCTATCATTTCCTCTCGGAGATACTTGTAGTAGGTCGCTGTTAACCCATCCGTCCCGGGCAATTTTCCCTTTTTTAGTTGTTTAATCACTGAAAGTATTTCTTCTTGCGTGATCAGTGCATTCAGACTATCTCTTTGTTCATCGGTGATTATCAATAACTTTTCATTTTGCAGAAACTTATCTATCTCCTTGTCTTGTGTCTTCTCTTCAGCGTATAACTTGGAGTAGAATTCTGTAAAAGCTTTCTTGATCATTTCCTGTTGAAACTCTTCCTTTCCTTTATACTCTATCTTTTCAATTATGCAGGATTTTTGCTTCTTCCTTAATATATAAGCCAGCCACTGACCAGGTTTATTGGAATTACGGAATGTCCTATGCTTTGCATATTGTATATTCCTTGCCACTTGATCTGCCATCAACAAGTCAAATTGTTTCCTTAAAATCTTGATTCCCTCTTTGGTGACTTTGTCCTCCGGTCTTTTTATTAATAGTTGCTCTTTCTTACTTATCTCATCTTCTAACTCCTTTCTTTTTTGTTCTTGTTTGCACGGGTGCCTTTTGTTCATGTCCATGAGAATCCCACGCATGTATGCCTTGCTGGCGTCCCATATCATTTCTATAGGTGTCTCTTTATTCATATTTATGCTAAAGAATTCCTTCATAACATTTTTGCATTCATCCACCTTTTCATCGTATTTAAACAGGTTTTCATTAATTCTCCAGGATCTTCTAGGTTTCTGTCCATGTCTTAATTCCATCCACACCGGGTTATGGTCTGATAGTACTTTGGGTAGGATTTTCACCTTCTTTAGGCTAACAAGCAAGTCGCTGGTTGTTAATATAAATTCAATTCTAGAGAATGATTGGTGTCTGTCTGAGAAAAAGGTAAATTCTTGCTCTTTGCCATGTCTTTCCCTCCAAATGTCTATCAGTTCGAAGTCATCCTTTATGTCAAAGAAGGATTTAGGCAACTTGGAGTGTTTTTGCGGGTTTGGTGCTGTCTTCTTTTTATCCCGGTCGACCTCTATGACACCATTCCAGTCTCCCATTATAATACATGATCTGTAGTTGAGTTGTGTTAACTTTTTATGTACCAATTTGTAGAATTTTCCTTGTTGTTGATTTGGTGCATATACGCCCATCAAAAGAATTTTCTTATCTTCTTGTACTATTTCAATTGCTAGATATCTACCTTGAGAGTCTGACTCTATTAATTTAGCTCTTATATGCTTTTTCATATATTCAGCACCATTATATGCATCCTAATGGGGCAACACAGAAATACTATGTATGATATAAAAAAACCCCGCCTCTAGAATTTTCATATGGAAATACTAATTGACTGATAAAGATAAATCTCCAATCCTATGAAATATGACATTCCTGCCTGCTACTTGAAATAATAATAATAATAATAATAATAATAATAATAATAATAATAATAATAATAATAATAATAATAATAATAATAATAATAATAAAGTTGGAAGAGACCTTGGAGGTCATCTAGGCAGGAAACCCTATACCATTCTGGACAAATGGCTGTCCAATTTCTTCTTTAAAATTCCAGTGTTGGAGCATTCACCACTTCTGGAGGCAGGTTGTTCCACTGGTTAATTGTTCTAACTGTCAGAAAGTTTCTCCTTAGTTCTAGGTTGCTTCTCTCTTTGGTTAGTTTCCACCTGTTGCGTCTTATCCTGCCTTTAGGCGCTTTGGAAAATAGCTTGACTCCCTCTTCTTTGTGGCAGCCCCTGAGATATTGGAACACTGCTATCATGTAACCCCTTGTTCTTCTCTTCATTAAACTAGACATTCCAGCAACTGTTCCTTATATGTTTTAGCCTCCAGTCCCCTAATCATCTTTGTTGCTCTTCTCTGTACTCTAGAAAGAGTACATCTTTTTTACATAGTGGTGACCAAAACTGGATGCAGTATTCCAAGTGTGGCCTTACCAAGGCATTGTAAAGTGGTGTTAATACTTCATGTGATCTTGATGCTATCCCTCTGTTAATGCAGCCTAGCACTGTGTTGGCTTTTTTGGCAGCTGCAGCATACTGCTGGCTCATATTTAAGTGATTGTCCAATAGGACTCCAAGATCCCTCTCACAGTTACTACTATTGAGCAAGGTACCACCTATACTATTCCTGTGCATTTGGTTTTTCTTGCCTAAATGTAGAACCTTACTTTTTTCACCATTGAATTTCATTTTGCTAGATAGCGCCCAGTGTTCAAGTCTGTCCAGATCCTCCTGTATCCTAAGCCTGTCTTCTGGAGTGTTGGTTATTCCTGCCAGCATGGTGTCATCTGCAAATTTGATGGGTTCACCATCTATCCCCTTGTCCAGATCGTTGATGAAGATGTTGAAGAGCACTGGGCCCAGAACAGAGCCCTGGGGCACCCCACTACACACTTCCCTCCATGTAGATGGGGTTCCATTGAGGACCACATGCTGAGTACGGCCGGTCAGCCAGCTATGGATCCATCTGGTAGTGATGCTGTCTAACCAGCATTTTTCTATCTTCTCAAGTAGTAGGTTGTGGTCTACTTTGTCAAATGCCTTACTGAAGTCTAAGTAAATTATATCCACAGCATTCCTCTGGTCCACTAATTTTGTCACTTGTCAATTTTGTTATTTTGTCAATGATACAGTTCAGATAAAAAAGTATACAAAATGATGGAAGCTACAAGAAAAAAAGAACTCTTGTGCAAATCCATCAGAGATCATTGTGTTGGGCTTGAAATACTATAACACAACTTTTATTCTTCATTTATACACAAGGTTGTAGAGAAAGGAGAATAAAGAGGAAAGGGATCCATTCTTCTATCTCAGAATAACCTTTTGGCAATTAAAGTTTGTAAAACATCACTGAGTTCTGTGTGAAACTCAGGCTGTCTTATAACGCTGACATCAATTATATAATACACAATGTTTTATAAAAACATCATACTCTTGTCGCTATCAGTAAAGCTTCCAACATGTTCAAAGCACAGAGATGAAGATACTTTGGCAAGAAGAAATCTGGGCTTACATATAAATGGACAACTGAATGAGAGGTCCAAGTCCAATTCTGGTTCTGATACCTATGAAATATCCATATGCTAAACTGAATGTCACCATACTTCACCAAAAAATACTTCAAGGAGAACCTTTAGCATGAATGAGAATATAGTAAATTTGATTCTATTAAGTTCAAATTAGGATTGGCAATGGACGGCTTGTTTCAAATTCCAGTTTTCATCTCAGCATCAGAGATGATTTGAGGGATTTTTTTTTAAAATGGGACAGTTCCAAATGACATTTTTTTATGCACAAGGTCACTTAGGAACAGTAGCTACCAAAGAAGAAAATGAAAGATTCCAGCAGGAGCCATTGCAAATTGCCATTTACAAATTTAACATCCCAAAGAAAAACAATTGCAAGTGAAATAGAACTACAGATGCAGACCTACACAATAGTTGCAAGAAATGGAAATATACAATGCAATTTCACAAAATAAGAGAGTGCATGGAAGGTTGTTACAATTACATTGTTCATGGCATCTTCCTTAATATATAAGCCAGCCACCAGGAATAAGGGATATTATGAATTATGCTATGTCTGTTTGCATGTTAGAAGGGTAAAGCTTCATATAGTCCACCACAGCAGATGAACAGCCATCAAGAGCATGAACGTAACATTAAATGACTTTTATATATAAAAGAGATGGGCAATATTTTCCTCTGTCCAGGATTGCATTATCTCCAAATTACCCTTCTGGAGGCTGCATGGTACATGGGATTGAAGCAAACAGTGGATGGAATCTCAATATACTTTTTTTTTTTTAAAATTAGGCACCCTTTCTCCTCTTTCTTCTTCTTTAATCCTAGAAGAAAGGAACATATTACACATGAGAGGTCGTGAGTGATGTCTTGGAGAGAACTGCCAGAAATTAAGCCAAGGTTGACCACTGTTTACTTATTTTTTTAGAAAATTTATATTGCTGCCTACTCACACATGGTGACTCAACATGGCTTACACGGATATAAAAACACCATATAAAAGAAATAATAATAATAATAAGAAAAATAATAAAATAATAACTCCACCACCACCCACCACCCGGTGACAACACACATTCATACTAGCCATTTAATGGGCTCCATCCCACTCTGGCAGGCCCACTGGCAGAACCATTCCCCAGCGCCTTCCGAAAGAGTGTTAAAGTGGGGGCCAGTCTAATCTCTGGAGGGGGGAGATGATGGTCCAGAGAGAGGGAGCCACCATGGCAAAGGCCCTTCTTCTGGGTCCTGACAGATGTATCTCCTTAGGGGACGGGGCCCACAAAATTCCCTGCCTAGTCACTTTATTTTGTTTGAAAGTTTTAGCACATGCTTTTAAAAACAGCATATTATGTTTATAACCAATGCCCCCACCTAAAAAAAAAATATGGATGAAAAAGCTTCCACTCAGTTCAGAATACAATGTAACCTTCCAGTGAATGGGACAAATTCAGATTCCAAATCAAGTAACTATGAAATTCATTAGAAGATCATGATTTATTTTCTCTGATTACATACTGTATATGAAATTAACTTAAGATAGACAGAAAGATACTGCCAAAGATGACAAATGTAGTGTTGTAGTTCCAGAAATGTTTTAGATTTCTTGGGGTTATTTTCAAGGTTTTTTTGTCCCCTACTTTTTGTCACTCTATCAATGTACTTGTGTGTGTGTGTGTGTGTGTGTGTGTGTGTGTGTTTATATATATATATATAAACTGTGAATAGCTCTAGATCATGAAATGTTCTACTATGGAAATGCAAGTATTTAAACTGCCTTAAGAGGTTTAATAGTTATTTTGCTACAACAGACTAGTCCCAATTATCCTAAAGCATATGTTACATATTGTATATTCCTTAATATTCTTGATATCTTTAAACCCTCTTCACTATCATCCAAGATGTTCAAATTACAGGTTTCAGAATTTTCAAGACTATGATAGTTAAAATTTTGGGGAAAAACTGATGTAACAGGGAAGGGAAGATAATCTAGGTCTGGCTGCACCATTGGCTGCATTTATCAGTTGGTGGCCTTAAGAGGGGACTAGGAAGCGGCTGAACAGTTTGCTAAACAAGACAGCTTGTTCATGCTGCCTGCTGTTTCTTGGCCACAAGATGGAGCTTTAACAAGAATACCAGTCTTAATAAGAATGCCATGGATATATAGCCTCAGAAGAAGTCACCATGGAGATGGGCCTTGATGGAGACAGGCAATGTAGAGATGATGCCACACATCAACAGCCATTGCCATAGCAACAATACATAATGATGATGGTTGCCACAGAGACAGAACATAGCAATAAATAAATAAATAAATAGATGCGATAGAATATGGCATGGTCCATCAATGAAGGTGAGTTGCATCTATAGAAATTGAGTCTGACATTAATTTTAGTGAGCAACTCAATGAGTAACTCATAATGGCATATAGCCGGACTTCTGGAGCCACAATAGCAAATGAATAGAGACTTTCAGGGACCAAGGTTGCATGTTGCTATTTGCCTACTGGGCCTGATGAGGGCTCTGAGACTCAAATACACATACACTAGTAAAATAGCTCCTTGGATGGAGATACTGCTGATTTGAGGAATTTATTTTATTGAAGTTAAATGCAAGTCTTAAAGCAGTAGCATCTTTTCCACAGGTTTTCCCAAAAATTGAAACAAGTTGGGCCACTTTAATGAATAGCACATAGTTGCTCCATTCATGCAAAATCCAAATCACTTTTTCTAAATTATTTTCAAAGCATGGACACAATCCTTATCTACAGTGTGTGGGTGTGTGAGTGCATAACAAAATTTGAAAAAAAAATATAGATATCATATTAGATTCTAGTTTGCCTATACAGAAGGGTCAAAGAGCCATCTATGTCAACACTGAACAGCCCTCTTTCAATAGAGGGAGAGGGATATGACATCATCTATCTCCAGTCTACAACACAGTCTTTTCAACAGTTCCAAGAAGACTCCATACCCATTTGCACTATTCAGGTGACCCTAAAGACACAGATAAGCCTCCAGGTAGCTTTAACGACTTGCTAAAAGAATGCAAATGAACAGCTGTCTGGAGAAGTATAAATCTTTCCATTCCCCACCATCCAGTCAGAGAAGAAGAAGCTTCTTGGATGAGAAGTGAAAATGTCTTCAAAGAAAAACAAGGAAGTCCAGTTGCCTCATGAAAAAATATCTTTGGAATAATGGAATGGAACAGAGCAAAATAAAATACTTTATTTGGCCAGGTGTGGTTAGACACACAAGGAATTTGTCTCTGGTACAGAAGCATTCAGTGTGCTAAGATTATCTTAGGTGACCTAAAGATAGTACCGTTGAAAATGTTGGACTGGTTGTCACTCCTCACAGTCACCCATGCCCTTGTCACCTCGAGATTCGACTACTGTAATGCTCTCTACATGGGGCAACCTTTGAAGAATGTCCAGAGACTTTTGCTTGGGCAGAGCTTTTTCAAATAAGAAATTAAAACAGGAAATAAAAGGGGACTAGGGAACTTGGCAGGAACCTTGGGAAGAATTACCTGCTGAGCCCTGGTAAGTTTGTGGGGTTTCTTGTTTAATTACAAATTCACCTTTTTTTTAGCAGCCATCGCGCCCCTGATGGCGCGCGATAAAATCCTAAAACAAGTAAGAAAAAAATCCAAAAAGTAAACTGAGACCAAAACAAAAAATTTGAACAACCCAATAATAACTAGTATAATAATAACAGCAAACATATAATAACAAGAAATGGAGATAGATAGCCAGCAGACAGAGGGGAGCTTCCCAGTGTTTTGTATTGAGTGTCACATGTATGACTATCTGTCTGCTGGACAGAAGTCTTGGGTGTGTGATCGGTGCAATGAGCTCCTGGCACTCAGAGAACAGGTTCTTTCCCTTGAAGCCAAGGTAGCAGACCTGGAGAAGCAGAGAGAGATAGCGAGGCAGGAGAAGATCTTCAGGGATGCAGCAGGAGCGTCCCACTCCATGCTGAGCAGCTCTCCAGCTGCTTTGGAGAATGGAGATCTTGGGCAGGGAGGACATCAATCTGTGGAAGAGGGACAGGCTCCCTTAGTTGAGACTCCTTCCCTGGAGGATGTGCCCATATCCTCTTGCACCGAGGATACTTCTCCGCGGGTGGTGGGAGGGGGGCTTCTTGTAGTGGGTGATTCAATTGTTAGAAATATAGAGAGACGGGTTTGTGATGGAAGCGTTGACCGCATGGTAAACTGCCTGCCGGGTGCAAAGGTTGCGGACATCACGAGGCATCTAGACAGGCTGATAGACAGTGCTGGGGTGGAGCCAACTGTTGTGGTACATGTCGGTACCAATGACATTGGAAAAGCTAAGCGGAAGGTCCTGGAAGCCAAATTTAGGTTGCTAGGTAGAAGATTAAAGTCCAGGACCCCCAAGGTTGCATTCTCAGAAATGCTACCTGTTCCACGCGCAGGGCCAGCTAGACAGGCAGAGCTCAGGAGCTTCAATGCGTGGATGAGGCAGTGGTGCCGGGAGGAAGGGTTTAGATTCATTAGGAACTGGGAAACATTTTGGGACAAGCCACACCTGTACAGAAGGGACGGGTTACATTTGAACCATAATGGAACCAGACTGTTGGCGATTAATATTAAAAAGGTTTCAGAGCAGCTTTTAAACTGATTCATAGGGGCAAGTCGACAGGAGCTGGGCAGCTTCCGGTTCGAGAAGGCGCACTACCTAATATGGAGGGTGGAAGTTATGCACACATTGGTGAGTCAACAGGAAAACTAAATTGTAATAGTCAAGCAGAAGGACATGGTAGGCCATCTACAAATTCTACAACCAAATTCTACAGTCAAAATCCACAGTCAAAGTTGAAAGTGCACCAGAAAATTACATATAAAGGTCTGTACACAAATGCTAGAAGCATTCGAGCAAAAATAGGGGAATTGGAATGCTTGGTGAAGGAAAATAATATTGATATTATCAGCATAACAGAAACCTGGTGGACAGATGAAAACCAATGGGACACAAGGATTCCAGGTTACAAATTGTATAGGATGGACAGGAGAGGGAGAAATGGTGGTGGCGTGGCCTTGTACATAAATGAGGAGTTAGAATCTCATGAACTCGAAATTCAAGAACATTCAAACTCACCCACAGAAACATTGTGGATAAAAATCCCAGGACAGGAAACTAATCTGACGTTAGGGATCTGCTATCGCCCTCCCAACCAAACTCCAGAGGCAGATTGCTATTTGGAAAATGAATTTAAGGAGACCTCAAAAAGAAATAGGGTAGTCATAATGGGGGACTTTAACTATCCCCAAATAGATTGGGTAAATTCTTGTTCTACACATGAAAGAGAGACAAGGTTCCTCGACATGCTAGCCGATTATTCCCTTGAGCAGATGGTCATGGAACCTACCAGGGGAAAGGGGATCCTGGACTTGGTTCTAACTAATGCACAGGATTTGGTTCATGATGTCCTTGTAACCGAGCCCATAGGAACCAGCGATCACAACACAATAACCTTCAACTTAACTATGGATAGCAAATTGTCAGTGAAAACTAACACAGAGACCTTAAACTTTCACAGAGGGAATTTTGACAAAATGAGGAAAATAGTAAAGAAGAAACTAAAAGGAACAGTAAAAAAAGTCAAATCCCTCCAAAATGCTTGGAAACTGTTTAAAAATACGTTACAGCAGGCTCAAATAAAATGCATTCCTAAAAGAAGAAAGAGGATTGGAAAGTCCAAGAGGATACCAGTATGGCTTACGAATGAGGTAAAGGAGGTTATTGGAAAGAAGAAAAACTCATTTAAGAAATGGAAGGCTCTTCCTACCGAGGAGAACAGGAGGGATCACAAACTCTGGCAGACCAAATGCAAGGCAATAGTCATGAAAGCCAAGAGAGACTTTGAGGAGCATATAGCCAAGAATATTAAAAATAATAACAAAACATTTTTAAGTACATCAGAAGCAGGAACCCAACCAGAAAATCAGTTGGGCCACTTGATAACAATGGTCAGAAGGGGATAATCAGAGAAGACAAGGAGATTGCTGAGAGGCTAAATGACTTCTTTGCCTCCGTTTTCACCGAGGAGGATAGAGAACATTTGCCTGCCACTGAATTAGTTTTCCCAGGGAGGGAAATAGAAGAATTAAACCTGATAGAGATAAACAAGGAAGATGTTCTTGCATGCCTTTCTAAACTAAACGTCAACAAATCGCCGGGTCCAGATGGCATCCACCCTAGAATTCTCAAGGAACTCAAGTGTGAAATTGCTGAACTTCTAGCTAAAATATACAATCTTTCTCTAAGATCAGGCACTGTACCGGAGGATTGGAGGGAAGCAAATATAACCCCGATCTTCAAGAAAGGATCCAGAGGTGATCCAGGAAACTATAGACCAGTCAGTCTAACCTCAGTTCCAGGCAAACTGATGGAAACCATTATTAAAGATAAAATTACAGGGCACATAGAAAAACAGGCATTGCTGAAAGAAAATCAACATGGTTTCTGCAAAGGCAAATCATGTCTTACTAACTTGTTAGAATTCTTTGAGGGCATAAATAAATACATAGATAAAGGGCCCCCAGTTGATATTGTATATCTTGACTTTCAAAAGGCTTTTGACAAAGTCCCTCACCAAAGGCTCCTAAAAAAGCTCTCCAGCCACGGAATTAGAGGACAGGTCTTGTCCTGGATTGGTAACTGGCTAAATTGTAGGAAGCAAAGGGTGGCAATAAATGGACAATTCTCCGGATGGAAAGAAGTGAGAAGTGGTGTACCCCAAGGTTCAGTTTTGGGGCCTTTACTTTTTAATTTATTCATCAATGATCTGGATGTAGAAGTTAATAGTGAGGTAGCCAGGTTTGCTGATGACACTAAATTGTTCCGGGTTGTGAAAAGTGAAACTGATTGTCGGGAGCTCCAGAAGGATCTCTCGAAATTGTGTGAGTGGACAACAAAGTGGCAAATGCATTTTAACCTAAACAAGTGCAAAGTTATGCACATCGGGGCAAAGAACCCCAATTATACTTACCAACTGATGGGGACCAAACTTTCTGAGACAACCCAAGAAAGGGATCTTGGGGTTTTGGTGGACAGCTCAATGAAGATGTCAACCCAATGCGCAGCAGCAGTAAAAAAAAGCAAATTCCATGCTTGGCATGATTAGGAAGGGAATCGAAAATAAGTCAGCAAGTGTTGTATTGCCTCTGTACAAATCGATGGTGAGACCTGTGTACAGTTGGAGATGGAGTACTGTGTACAGTTCTGGTCACCGCACCTCAAGAAGGATATAATGGAACTGGAAAAGGTGCAAAAAAGGGCAACAAGAATGATCAAGGAAATGGAGCGCCTCCCTTATGAAACCAGATTGCAACACCTTAGTCTCTTCAGCCTTGAAAGACGGCGTTTAAGGGGTGACTTGATTGAAGTGTATAAAATCATGCATGGGATAGAAAATGTGGATAGAGAAAAATTCTTTTCTCTATCACACAATACCAGGACAAGGGGGCACTCCCTAAAGCTTATAGCTAAGAAAGTGAGGACAAATAAAGGGAAATATTTCTTCACCCAGAGGGTCGTTGATTTATGGAATTCACTTCCTGAAGGGGTCGAGACAGCTGTCAGCCTTGACAGCTTCAAGGCAGGGCTAGATAGATTCATGGATGCAAAGTGTATCGGTGGTTATTAAAACGGATGTCCATGTGCCACCTCTATGTTGGTTGAGGCAGGCAGGATTCCCTTGAGTACCATTTGTTTGGGGGTCAAGGGAAAGGGAGGGTTTTGCCTTCTCTTTCTGCTCAAGATCCCCATGTACATTTGGTGGGCCACTGTGTGACACAGAATGCTGGACTCGATGGGCTTTGGCCTGATTCAGCATGGCTCTTCTTATGTTCTTATGTTCTTATGACTGCAAGTAGTCCAGAATGCGGCCGCGCGAGCTGTCTTGGGTCTCCCAAGACATGCTCATATTACTCCAGCTCTCCGTGAGCTGCACTGGCTACCAATTGGTCTCCGAACACAATTCAAAGTGTTGGTTATGACCTATAAAGCCCTTTATGGCAATGGACCAGGATACTTGCGGGACCGTCTTCTGCCTCATGAATCCCAGCGACTGGTTAGGGCGCATAGGGTTGGCCTCCTACGAGTCCCGTCTGCTAAACAATGTCATCTGGCAGGGTCTAGGGCAAGGGCCTTCTCCGTTGCTGCCCCAGCCCTCTGGAACCAGCTTCCCTCAGAGGTTTGTACTGCTTCCTCCCTCCTAGCTTTCCGGAAAGTGCTGAAGACGCACCTATGCCGACAGGCTTGGGGCATATGAGCTGTGCTCTGTCCCTCGGCCCTAGGAGTGTCCCTCCATCGGTGACTGCGAGCTGATTTTGTTTGTATGTGGTGTGAGTGTGGTTAATTTTAAAAGTTTTTTATTGTATTCTTGTTGTGAGCCGCCCTGGGTCTTCGGAGAAGGGTGGCATATAAGTCTGATAAATAAATAAATAAATAAATAAATAAATAAATAAATAAATAAATAAATAAGGGCATGTTCAGATGAAACTTTACAGAAGGTGAATGGGTGCTGAAGAGAGATGGCCAGCAGGTATAGAAGTGAAAATAACTGGAGAAATTCCAAGTTTTCATCACATATTTATTTATTGCGTGGAGGATTTTAATTTCAGCTACTCACTTGATTGATATTAGACAGCTCATATGATTGTGCTGTGACACACATAAAGGTAGAAAATTGATGTTGGAGGGGAGGCAAAAGGTAGCCCAGCGACAGAGCTAATCCATGAACTTGTTTTGTACCAGGCAGGCTACCAATTATTGACATGTTTGATAACATTCCTGCTGTAAATAATAGATGTCTATTCATGATCTCCTACTTATCCTGGCCAAACAGAAAACTTATTGGCATGTTGGTATTTGTTGCCTATGTACTTTACATATATTGCACATAAGCTTTTACACACATGCGTGCGCGCGCACACACACACACACACATTCATTCAGCCTTCAATCCAATGATTATTCTATGTGTGAATACTGGATGATTTGACAGGGAGTGTAGCTATAAAACATGCCCCTGTTTTCCTTACAGTGTTTGCTGTGCACCTGGAGAAAAAGATCTGAAAGACATTCTGTGTCATTAAGATCAAACAAACAAGAGAACTACAGCACGACTATTCTGACCCTGAGTTAAAAACACCTTCTTTTAAATCAAGTCAGATAGTTAACTCAATAGAAATGATTTCATAACAAAAACATATTTTAATCAGAAAGATTACTTGCATTCATGCTGTGGTTGTTACTTCTGGAAAATACATCTTTTGTCCATTCCTATAGGTAAAAGAATGATGCTCTCTTCCATACCATCTTTATAATGGCGCAGGCTCATTGGGTGACATCTGATGGTCCATATTTCTTTCAGACAAAGACATTCCAATCTGGCTTGTGTCCAGGAAGTCTCCCAATGCCCTTTAGAAGCTCCTCCCACTGACCCATCAACAAACCCAGCATTTAACCCAATAACTGCCAGATATTCTAACATACTGATACATGCTCACTAGTTAGGGTTACATAGAGCTATACGGGGTTACATAGAGCTATACGGTCCAGAACAATGACCCAAAGCTTTAGAACATTGTGTTGTTACCTCTGAAATAAACATCGCAAAGGCTGGGAGTGACAATTGCTAGGCAGTGTTACTATAGTGTCCAAATAAAACTTTCAAAAAATCAGATGGATGCCAAGCTAGATTGATAAAGGCTGGATCTGCCATTGGACAGATTGTAGTAGTAGCCATTACTTTTCAACAGCAGCAACAGCAACAGTCAACCTGTTCCCTGCATATAGTTTCCCCCATGAATGTGCTATGTTCTTGCTTCTTGGGAACAGGAGGAAGAGATGGAAAGACAGATGGCCTTCTGAATACAATTGGGAATGTCTAAACAATGGGCAAAGGGTTCCTTCCAGCACCAAACTCTGCCAGAACTAATAAGCATTCAAAAGTATTACAGAACGGAATTGCACAATTATTAACCATACTAGCCAAATGAATCTCCATCTTTAGAGGTAGTTTATGTTCAGATGTAAAGTGTGGAAAGATAGCAGCACCTAGCCAACCCTAGCTGATTTTAAAAAGCTAAGCAAGGTTAGAGCTGATTAGTACTTGAATGAAAAATCATCAGGAAATGCCAGGGTTATAAATTAGAATGCAATGGAAGAGGACACTTGCAAATCATTACCATTATGTTACCACCACCATCACCACCTTTTACACAGACATGTCAACAAAGTCACTACTGTTTGTGAGTTTCTCAAAGGCCAGAATCCCCTGAACTAGTCCCCCCCTGCCCCAAATGATGATCCCTCCCAGCATGGGTGTTCATTATGAAGGGCACCAAGCAGGATTACAATCAATATTTGTGTTGTGTCCTGAGCCTGCTGAAGCATTCAGCAGGCTCAGAAATGTTACAAACGGTCCCAGGCAGACCAAAAGCTGCCTGGGACCAGACTGGCTGTCGCCAGCCTTGGGCGCATGTGCAAGGTGCGAAAACAGCCAGCTTTTTATTGGCTGACACTGTCCGGGTTCAGGACTCTATAAAAGGCCTGCATGCCTTTTGGTTCTTGCTTGGTTGTAAGGAGAAGATCAATAAAGAGATTACTTGTTCATCATGTGTCTTTGTCAATTGCCTAAGAACCAAATACATAAAACTGGCGACGAAGGTGGGATCACTGCAAGCAAAAGAAACAAATAGAACTCACCAAGAAGGTCCGAAGACTGGGAAGACGGCATCCTGCATTCGCGACTCAGCCTGCCAGTACAGCATCGCTGGAGATGAGCTTGGCAAAAGGACCCTTTCCCCAAACACTAGCTCGCAGGGAGGCAATTAGCGAAGGCCGTAAACGTTTACGATGTCGAAAATTGGCCGCTTGACGGACTTTGATGTCTCCCACCCAGAGAGATGGAATTTGTATGTAGCAAGGGTGGAGAACTACTTTAGATAGAATCAAATCAGGGAAGACAGCCTGAAAGCGGCAACTCTTCTGTGCGCCTGTGGCCAGGAAGCATTCAACATTGCTGAAAATCTGGTGGCCCCTGCACTTCTGGAGTCAGTAACATACGCTGACTTGAAGAAGATGCTGAAGGAACCTTTCCAGCCTAAATTGTCTGTCATCGCTTGGAGGCACACATTTGAGCAGAGAGACCAGAGACCAGGTGAATCTGCTGCGGACTTCATCGCTGCCTTAAGACAAGTGGCCAGGCCTTGTGAGTTCAAGGACCTGGAAGAGAGGCTGCGAGATCATTTCGTGTGTGGCCTACGAATAGAGAACTGCAACAGAAGATCTTCTCGAAAGAAGAAATATGGTTTCAAGATGCCTTAAGAGAGGTTGCAGCTGAGGAAGCAGCAGGCGGTGCTGTGAAGGCTTTATGGCTCACCAGGAACCCTCCAGCCACCGTGACTGTCCATCAAGAGGACGCTCAAGAAGATTCAGAAGCGGATCCTGAAGAGGAGGTGGACACACTTCACCAGCCAGCAGATAGAAGGCCGAAGGGGCATCCAGACAAGGCCCCAGCATCTCCTCAGTGCTTCGGGTGCAGATGACACCACAAGCAAGCTGACTGCAGATTCCACTCCGCCATTTGCCGGGCATGTGGCAGGCAAGGCCACATTGCCTCCATCTGTTTGGGTTGCCAGAAGGTCCAACCTTGGGAAGAATTGCTTCAGAAAGGTACCAGGGTCCCCAGCCAACACAGGGTGGGTTTCTGTGCATCGCGCAGGAGTATTCTGAGGACAGGGACACACAAACTCCTTAAGGAAAAACTTTGCATTGACATGAAGTTGTAAGGGGTTCCCTTATCGATGGAGTTGGACACAGGGTCTGCTCTTTCAATCATTTCACTTGACACCTTCAAAAGGATTTGCAGCAGTACTGGCCTTTGAGTCAAACTCAGGCCATTGAATTTAATCCTCACTGACTTCCAGAATTCCAAAGTCAGTGTGAAAGGGGAGGCTATGCTCAAAATGCAGCGTAAGAATTTTGAGGGTTTCCTAGATGTGGCGGTAGTTGGGGGTGAACACATGAGTCTTATTGGACTCAATTGGTTTGAGGTCCTTGGAATCCAAGTGACTGGGCTTCACAGTTTGCAAACTTTGGGCCTTGCAGAAGTTTGCAAGGAGTTTGCTGATGTGTTTAGCTCAGAGCTTGGCTCCTACAAGGGGCCTCCCATTGCATAACATTTAGACCCAACTATCACACCCATCATGATCAAGCATAGAAGGGTCCCTTTTGCCCTCAAAAGCAAGATAGATGCAGAGCTAGACAAGCTGCTCCAGCAGGGCATCTTAGAACCTGTGGACTCTAGTCCATGGGAAACCCCCATTGTAATGCCTTTAAAGGCTAATGGAGAAGTCCGCATATGCGCAGACTATAAGTGCACACTGAATAAAGCATTGCAACAGCACGGATATCCCCTGCCTGTGGTAAGCCACATTCCGGCCTCCCTCAAAGGGGGACGCCTTTTTGCAAAACTTGATTTGGCACAGGCCTATCAACAACTACCTGTTGATGAGGTAACTGCAGAGGCCCAAACGATTGTAACACATAGAGGGGCCCTTACGGTTAAAAGACTGCAGTTTGTGGTAAATGTAGCCCCTGGCATATTTCAAAGTGTCATGGAATGCACACTTTGCAGTATTCCTGGGGTCTGTCCCTACTTCAATGACGTCCTCATTGCTAGGGAGTCATCTCAAAATTTAGCAGAAAGATTAAGGGCTGTTTTGCTTCGTTTCCGCCAAGCAGGCCTTAAATTGAAGCAAGACAAATGCAAAATAGGAGTCACTTCCACTGACTTCTTAGGCTTCAGGATTGATGCTCAAGGCATCCACCCTGCTGAATCCAAGCTTCAAGCGATTCAGCAGGCCCCAAGTCTCAAGTCCAAGAGTGAGCTGCAAGCCTTCTTGGGGCTCTTAAATTTCTATCACGCATTTCTCCCACATAAGGCTGCAGTGGTAGAGCTGTTACACCTGCTCTTAGACAAGCAGGCTCCATGGCAGTGGACTAAAGTCCATGAAAGGAGTTTCAATGAGATTAAGGCCTTGCTCTCTTCAAATACTGTATTAGCGCATTTCAATGAGCAACTGCCTGTGTGCATCGCATGCAATGCATCTCCTTATGGGGTGGGAGCAGTACTTAGCCATCTGAAGGCTGATGGGACACTAGTCCCTGTAGCCTACTATTCAAGGACTTGGTCATCTGCAGAGCAGAATTACGCTCAAATTGACAGAGAAGCCTTGGCCATAGTGGCTGGCATAAAGAAATTCCATGATTTCTTATATGGCCGCCACTTCACAATCTATACAGACCATAAGCCTCTGCTGGATTTGTTTACAACCAACAAACAGACACCACACATTATTTCTCCATGTATGCTGAGATGGCCAATTTTCCTGTCAGCATATGATTATACACTCATTCACAAACCTGGAAAAGAGATGGGCCATGCAGACAGCCTCAGCAGATTACCTCAAACAAAAAGAGGCAGATTCTGCTCCTGCTATTAACATTCTTTCCATTCAGGAATTGCCTGAATCTCCCCTCAATGCTAGGGACGTGGCTGCAGAAACTGCTACTGATCCAACGGCCAAGCAGAGAGGATGGTGCGCACTACCAAAGATGCTCTCAAGAAACTGAAGCATTCAGCAGGCTCAGAAATGTTGCAAATGGTCCTGGGCAGACCAAAAGCTGCCTGGGACCAGACTGGCTATCGCCAGCCTTGTGCGCATGCAAGGCGTGAAAATAGCCAGCTTTTTATTGGCTGACACTGACCGGGTTCAGGACTCTATAAAAGGCCTGCGTGCCTTTTGGTTCTTGCTTGGTTGTAAGGAGAAGATCAATAAAGAGATTACTTGTTCATCATGTGTCTTCGTCAATTGCCTAAGAACTGAATACATAAAAATTTGGATCTCTTATTATGTTGTCTCTAAGACCCATTGACCCTAATAATTGACTATGTTATCTGGGAATGATAAGAGAGGCCTGTGGTTCAGCATCATAGGATTAGGTGGACACTTGAACTGACAATGTAAGGGTCTTTTTTCTATATAGTACGTACTATATGATATTTCCTCAGGATTCCAAAACAAATAAAAACTCTGTGATAGTTAACAAAATAGTTGGATAGGAGGCCAGAGTTTCAAATGTAAGACATGTCTGAAAAGTCAGAAAATGGCCTCCCATCTTAAGGAAAAATGTTTTTAGGAGCAAAGAGAGAAAAGTATTACATTTTGCTATCAGATAGGATAACATGTTAGATGTTACCTAATCTGATACATAAGGTTTGCAAAAAACATACAAGATCAGAGAACACTAAGGAATCTACAATTCAACCCTGAGATATTTTCGTGTATTGGTATTAAAACCACTTCCTAGTTTACTGACCATAAATCCATGATATCTAGAAAGCAAGCCTGAAATAAAAACAAGTCAAAGATTATGCTTTACTACCCGTGAAACTTAAATTACTAGTTTTAATTCTTACAAACCTTTTTCAGATTTAGAGAATCCAGAATCCAATAACCACCTCTGATATCCCACTTCCTTTGTTCTTGAACATGGGTTTCTGAACATAGACGTTTGCACCAGATAACACATGAGCTTGCATATTATATGCTATTTCCTAACAGGTTTTTTTTTAAAAAGATTTTGTGCACTGCACAATTATCTTGCTGCTAGCCACTGGAGAGAGTGAAAGTATTGAAATCCTGCCCATTGGCCAATAGGTAATTGGTTTTCAAGAAGTTCTTCCTGCACTTTCATGTTTAATTTTGCAGCACTTAGACCTTTAAAAACAACAGCTACAGAAAGCTAATACTTACAGGCATTGAATTTTGTGCCTTATTCACATTTCAGCTCTAGGAAGGCATCAAGAGCCCTGGAAACAAGAGAAAGAAGCAATGCCTAGCACAACTGGATAGTGTGAATGCAATTTTAAGACAACTACTCTTCCTGATAAACATAAGAGCCTTTTTTCATAACCATTCAACATCATGCAAGATAATGCCAGAGGTAGAGATATAGTGATAATTGTTTGCATATATGGGAGTTATTTCCACCATCGAATAGCACAACTGTCAGCATAGCATATGAAGCATGAGTGCTGCACATGGATTTATGTGGTCTTTCTATTAAACAAAAAAAAATATGAAATGTTTTTTAAAAGCCCCAAGTCATCCACAGTTAATTGGAAGATTTTGCAGTTTCAAGTGAGGAAAATGGTACATATTCCCAAAGAGATGTTGAAGAAGTAAATACAAATATAGTGCAGAACCTTAAAGGTGTCACTACTACAATTCTAGACCCGGGTTGGAAAACAGCTTGCACCATCCCATTACACATAGCTTACCTAGTAAAGGATAGCACAATGCATGACAATAAGGCTGGATCTCGGCAAAGTTGGAGCTGTGCCACTGAAAGAAATGCATGAATAAAAGGGCCCTTTTTCTTTCTAGTAGAAAGTAGGGGGGGGAAAGAGATTTTCTTTAAAACATCGACAGCTTTGAGGCAGCATATACCTAAGTTTGTAGAGCAAGAGAATAATGTCAAGCATGTGTTCATACAAAGTGTAAATGTGCCTCACCCTTCCTTATATGGTACACATATCCAAACACACACACACACACACAGACTAATCCTTTTCCTTCCTTTTTTTCTTCTGTTTTTCCGCCTAATGAAGGGCTTCTTTTTATTTGTCTCCATGTGTGTGTGTGTGTGTGTGTGTGTGTGTGTGTGTGTGTGTCTCCTTTGCCTGGCGTGCGAGGCTGTTTAAAGTTCATTTGCACACCCCTTTCCAGTCCAGTTCACACCAACATCTGACAAGCCCAAGTTTCTCATTTTCAGAGTAATCACTCCACTGCGCTAATTGCACATGCAAATATGCAAATTCGTATTAATTAATTACTATACTAATTAGTTCTGTGGTATTTGCGAGTAATAAATCATTCGATGGGAGCGAGGAAGCTGGAGACTTGCCCCATTTACACTTCGCATAAAATTTTAATAGGCGCTTGGGCTGATCCAGGACAACGGCAGCATCTTAAAGGGACAGAGGCCTTCTTGAAGATGAGATAGATAGATAGATAGATAGATAGATAGATAGATAGATAGATAGATAGATAGATAGATAGATAGATAGATAGATAGATAGATAGATATTAGACAAACCGCAAAAGAAAAGTAAAACCAGTTCTGGTGAAAGATAAATCACAACAGATCGAAGGAGTATGAGAGAAATGATAGATACACAGATAGACAGGTTAAGCAGAAGGAATTAGAATGTTTATCTGAAAAAAAGTAATATATCATCAAGAATGTCATTTGTAAGCTCATATGAAAGATCTGTCCAATTTTTTTAAAATGTAAATGAAGTTCAATTTACATGCCATGACTATTAGCCACATACAGAGCATTACTGATGTTCCAGGTCATGGCTTCCTTTTTCAAAGCTACAATCTCTGAGCGGTTTTCCAGTATTTCTGACCATGATTGTCAACGAGTTTCCACTATACAGATAAGGATTTTAAAACATTCTTGTTTTTAATAACAAAATTATAGCTTTTAGTTGAATGCTGGAACACTAGCATTAATGTTTTGCAAGGCTATCCCCACTTCTGTTCCAATGAATCCCAGAAATGTCAACTGTTTCCCTTTCCCTTTTCTTTCCCTTGTGGCAACTAATATCATTGGATATTATGCCCTTCTAAGCTGTACAGTAACTACAGCTGACATTTAATGTCTTGTAATTTAAAAGTGTAGTTGTAACTGAGTTATTATTGCCATGGGGCAGAAGAACCTGGACCAAAACTCTGTTATACTTGGAAGAAGGTTTATACTCCTCCTTCAGAATTCTGATCCACTACTCCACCCAGTCTCATGCCATGACTGATATCTGCCTCCCAAGCTAATTTCCTCATTTTCTCACATCTGTCAATTTTTAGCTTCTGCTAGCTTCTTCCATTAATTCTACATGTAACATTCTCTTTCACACACTCACATACAGAGGAAGCACTTGGTAGTTGCATAGCAACCATTGCATTCATCTTCAGTCCAAGTTCTGTAGAACAACCATTAACACTTCTCCAGATTATATACCCCACCGGCTGCTTTGACGGTTCTAAGGAAGGGAGAAAAGCAACACCTTGGCAGTTGCTTAAGAACTACTAACATTGTTCACAAGTTCTCTGTTGGGGACATTCTGTCACTGGGTTTAAAGAAAGAGGCTCGCCCTCTTCCTTTCTAAACATACTTCAGTGGGCAAGTTTCTTCAAAGTTGTCTGAAAGAACAGTGGGAAGAAACTCTTGGAATTTTCCAGGAAGTCTGGAAATCTAGTCCTTTATGGCTGTTGAACACTAAAGGAATTATAGGATGTTTGTAGGGGGCAAATAGTCCTTAATTTACAACTGTTCATTTAACAACAATTCAAAGTTACAACAATTTTAGAAAAAGTGACTTACAACCTTTATTTGCATTTACAATTGTTGCACCCCCTCCATGGTCACATGATTTCAATTTGGGTATTTGACAAGAGGCTCACATTTATGACCAGTTGCAGCATTCTGAAGCTACATGAATGAGATTTGTCTTCTTTTTTTGCCAACTTCCTTAAAAAATGCAAAAAACATCCAGCTGAATTCACTTAATGACTACATGATTCATTTCATGATTGCAGTGCTTAATTACCACTGTAAAAATTGCCATAAAATTGGGTCCAACTCGATTTACAGTCACAACGACTTATAATGGAAAGTCTGATCCTAATTGTGGTCATTAAGTTGAGGATTACCTGTACTTAACTAGTTTGCCTTCTTGATTATTTTTCCTAACGTTATTAGTTTATCAAAGGCTTCAAAATGCTGTTGACAAAGTTCTTCATCAAGAGTTTTTTGGTATAATTAGCAGCCAATAAGAAGAAGATTTTCTTTTTATGGTCTGCTAACATGTTAACAAAAAGAAAGCAAAGAGTACAAATAAATGAGCAATTTCTCCAATGGATAGAAGTAAGAAATGGAGGCTCTGTGTTGTTATTTGTTAAATTTGTTCATGAATGGCCTTGACTTAGAAGGAAGAAGTGAATGGGCCAAATCTACCATTCAGGGTAGAGAAATAAAAAATAACTCTGAAGATTTCCAGAACCTCTCTTTAAATTGTTCAATAGTCAGATTGAACAATGGTCAATTGTCAACAGTCAAAGCACTAATTTCAGGGTAAAGATCTTGGGGTTATAATGTCGCTGCCCTTGCTCTGTGGAACATTTTGCCCTCAACGTTGAGGAAAGCTCCCAATCTCTTGCCCTTCTGCATAGGGGTCAAAACCTGGCTGTGTAACTTGCCTGGGGGACACAGGCCCCAGACAGCCATGGGGTTGGTTGGCCACATGAGAACCTCACCCTCCATCTTTATTAACAACCCCTAGTCTCGCATCATGGATTTCTCTATTTTTGTAATTTTATAATGTTGTCTTACATTTTTTAAAAAATTAATCTTAAATTATGTTTTATTATATTATATAATTATTATATTAATTAAATTGTATACCACCCAGAGCCTCTCTACAAGGAGATGGGGATTTAAGAAGATGATAGATAGATAGATAGATAGATAGATAGATAGATAGATAGATAGATAGATAGATAGATAGATAAACAAAATGAAGATATTAATTTAGTATGTGGCAGAATAAAAAAAGGCAAATTTCATACAGTATCATTAGGAAATGTAAAGAAAATAAAAATGCCAACATTATAATGCCCTTATACAAAAATATGATCCATCTGCATCTGGAGTACAGTGCACAGTTCTAATAATCACATTTGAAATAAGGTATAATAAAGCTGGAAGCAATGCAGAAGATGGCAAACTTATTAGAGAGCTTTAACACCTTCTTTATGAATAATTTCTAGGATGGCAAAATGATGGTGGGAAGGGATATGGCTATGGTTTATCAAATGTAGAAAGAAGATCAGGAGAAGCGTTCCCTCTCCCAAAAATATTAGTATTAGAGGCCATTCAAAGTATATTTAAAACAATCAAAAGAAAGGGTCTGTGGTATTCAAGATATGGTGATGGTCACTAACATGAATGGCTTTAGAAGTGGATAAATACATTAATAAAAGAACAGATGTGACAAAGCTTATTTATCTTGGTGATTCAATGTTCCAGCATGGCTCCAAATAAGAGCTGCAGCAAACAACAGTGGGAAAGAAATGTTTATGTTTCTTACTTGCAAGCAAGCAGAGCTACTGGTTGGCCACTGTGAGAAACAAAATGAGAAACTGAGATGGATCTTATCTTAATTCATTTGGGCTCTTGTAGTGTTATGTTCTTATTTTTTCTCAGGACCTGCAAGATTATTATACAACCTAAGGATGGATAAATGATGAGCTGATTTAATGAAAGCCAATTTGGGCTAATGGTTAAGGCACCAGGCTAGAAAGCAGGACACTGTTAGTTCTAGTCTCACCTTAGCTATGAAAGCCAGCTGGGTGACTTTGGGCCAGTCACTCTGTCTCAGCTCAGTCCACCTGACAAGATTACTGTTTTATTTTTTTAAAGTAAGAAACTTCAGATAGATGAGGCTTTGGACTCGAATAGTACAAGATTAAGGGAAGACTCCTCAGAAATTATACCAGTTTGGATGCATAATAGGAGTAACCTGAACAGGTTGTGTGTGTAAACATTCAGTGTTTCACAGCAGAATTGCACCCTAATTACTTGAGGGAAGAATCTCATAACGACCAAAAATTGCTTTTTGGATTGGCCACAGGTCAGTCTATTGTGCTAATCAGATATGAAACTATAAACTCATAAATTCGTACCAATGTGATCAACGAAAGTAATTTCACATGTCCAATACTTGTGCCAGCCCTATCTCTTGTTGGAACCTCTACTGACTTTTCTTATGATTTTCATTTACAACTTTGAGTGGTTTTTTGTCTGCTGCTTTGGAGCTTGCAGTATCCCATCATTCTACATGAGGAGATAGGGATCTCACTCCTGGGAATCCACGGGAGATCATAGCTAGATGGGTTTTCCCATTTCAGCCATTTCCTCCTGTCAACTTCCCTGGCCTATAGTCATGATGATGGCATATTGCTCCTTCTTCCAAACCACTTTGGGGAATTCTGTAGGCTTTTAATTTTCCTAAGTGTGGATTAATTAAGTAGCAATAAACACAAAGGCATGCATTATTGATGGTGAAGAGAAGGGGGGAAGGGAAGAGTTCAGGTGGATATGATCATTGTAATTAGAGACAAACTAAATTCCAAAATTTCTAGCCTGATGTACATAATCAGTTAAAGTGCAGAGCATGGGAAATATTTCTAGAAGGTGGTACTTCATTCAGACCAATACTAACCAACTCAAGAGTATAAAGATACCAGCTGAACAGACCGTACATATTTTTTCAGTCATGATCTTTTATTTCTCAGATTATCAATCAACCTCAAATCTGAAATGATAGGAAGCAGTGACTTCAAGCTGCAAATTCCACAGGACTATTTCCTGCTGCCAAGCTCCTATGTCAATAAACAATATGTCACATTTATAAAGCACTTTTAACAATTCAAAGCAATTAACGTATATTAAGGACTTTTTGAATCACTGCAAGTTTCCTTGATTGAAGAAACCTGATGTTAGAGTCGAGAATTACAGCCCTTTTATAACTTGTAGACTTCGGTTCCCATAATTTCTGAGGCAGCCATGCTGGGTCAGGAATTCTGGGAGTTGAAGTCCACAAGTCATAAAGAGGCTATATTCCCCAACTCTGATGTAGAGCATGGAGTGATCTATTGACTGCTGTCATTTATAGTTATATCCAACAATACCAAAACCAGAGAAAAGGAAAACTGCTTTTCCCATTGCTACTTATAATCCTTGGGTGCAAACATCCAGGGCTTTTTTTTTTTTTTGTCACAGAACCCCCAGAACGGAGTTCCGGCACCTTTTTGGGATGGAACCTTATAGGGTAGGCAAGGCGGGTTATATAACATGTGTGAGTTCTGGCACCTTTTTTTTTTTTTTTTTTTTACAAAAAAAGCACTGCAAACATCTATTCTAGAATAATCTTTCTTAAACTGGTTGCTCCCAGGACCACTTCCCAGTTTAAAAATTATGGAGGCCTCCAAAAGAGCTTTTGTTTGTGTAGGTTTTATTGATCAATATTTATCTACAAAAATTATAATCAGTGCATTTGTAGAATATTTTGTGAATCATGTAAAAATAACAGTAGATATTAACAAATGTTTTTCATTAAAAACCTTATGTTTTAAAAACAAATAAAAAATAATACCAAGAGTGGCATTTGTTTAATTTTTGCAAATCCTTCAATATTTGGCAAGTAATTTTGATTTTATGGACCCCAGGGATCCTCAAGCCATAGTTTAAGAAACCAGGTTCTAGAAAGATTTATTACATTGATCTCTCTTCCATCCCTGCTTTTGCTGCCTACAAATAGAGTGGTGAACTATGAGAGCCTATTTATATGCAGTTGTCTGGTTGCAGTTCCACTGTTCTTAAAAGTTCAAATATGGAATGTGAGATTATGCTTTGAGATTTAGAACTACCATTGGTGGCCCAAGTAACTTTCTCCTCTTATCACCCATTTATAGTAAGTATCCACGGATAATGTGTTCTTGAAACTATTTCAATATCTCCACTGTCTGGACATTTGTTAATGCAACACGCAGCGGCACATATATTGACTTGGACTGGATACATCAAATATATATCTTGCCAATTTTTAATCAAGTGTATTGGAGCCAGCTTTCTGAGCGTAGTTCAAATGGTTGGTTTTAAAACTTTAAAGCCTTAAATAACTTAAGACTAAAGCACTGACAAATTTCCTCCTGCTGTATGGATATTAAGAATTAACCTCTGAGACCCTCTTTTGAATGTCAGCTCTATGTTTTCATTTGAGGCACCCTACAGAATAGCATTTATTTGTATAGCATATGATTAGGTTGTGGCTGCACAATGTTTACAGAAATAATTGCTGCCGTCACAATTCGGAAAATCAAATTGAAGGAAAATAACCTAATTTAACTTAATATCACCACCAATAATATCTTCAGTGAGATTTTATGGAAAGAAAGTATGTGTCTTACTACTTGAAACAGAGTAGACTGTTTTCATCTTAAAAAGCCAACAACATAAAAGGTTAAATTTTTAATGCTGAATCCCATTTCCTAGATCCATCTCTACTTTTCTACTTCAACTGTCCAACTCCCAGTATGTACACAGGTTGGTAGGCAGCTTCATTACATCAACCCAAAAGGGGATATAGCCAATTCTAGAATGGCCATTATTCTAGATACCCCTATGGCTGAAGATTCTCTAAGACAAAGATGGGAATCTATGGGTCTCCACATTTTATTGATGTATAAATCCCACCAGCCCCCATCAACACGTACAGAATGAAGAATGTTGGGAATTGCTTCCCAATGTGTGGTTTTCAAAAAAGAAGCCACTTCATCATTGGGAAAAGGCAAGGAAGAAAATACACGTTCTTAAGGAGCCCTATACAGAATGTAAATTAAAGCCAGAAAAAAGGCAAATATTATTTAAAATCTGAAGTGCAGTTCTAGACTAGGGTCAAAAGATTGCACAAATGGAGACAACTATTCTGTAACCTAGAAAACTGCAGTTTCTGTTTTGGATTATCCAGACCTGAGTTAGAACAATGGCTCAAAGAACATATCAATGTATAATATCTTGCTATATATTTCTGTGCTTACATAACTTTACTCTGGGCTAAGCAGATGTGCTGGAAATTTGGACCCAGTGCCTGGAGGATGTGAATCTGAAAGCAGAAAAACAAGTTTAAGTTGAATTCTGTTCTTAGACAGAGTCCCTGTGGACTTGGAAATCAACTGAGCCCAGAAATAGTCTGTTTCATTCTATATAGGGAATGAATTCTAGATAGCTCTGACTGAAGTTACCTGCAATATAGGGATCACCCTGGATTCCCAGCTCCTGTTTGAATAGCAGGTAGAAGCTATGGGCAGAAGGGCTTTTTCACAATTACATGATGTATGTCAGTTGTAGTCTTTCCTGTATCAAAAGCTTTATTTGCAGTCATTCATGCTGTTTTATCTTTAGATTAGATTACTGCATTATTGTATTATTGTCATCTTTAAACATCTAGATCACTCTGCACCTGGATATCTCTGTGGCTAAGTAGGATCTATCAGTCTGGGAGAAAATGTTTGTTGAAGATCTCACAATCGAAGGAGTGCCATCTTCAACAGCCTTGGGTTTTAGCCTTCTCAGTAATGGTCCCTCTTTTGGAATGGTGTACTGCCAGATATCCAATACTTCTTAGTATATTTTTGGAGAACAATAGAAACATGACTCTTCAGAGTGGCAACTTTTGGTGACAACTTTGTCATCCAAAAGGTAGAAGAAGGAACTAGAAGAAAAGCTATACTGGACTAACTCTTACTAATAGAGAAGAAGTGTTACAGGGAGTTGAAGCTGCTGGAACCTTGGGAGAGAATGAATTCAACATAATGCAAACACAAGCAATAGAATACAATCCAACCAGTGTCTTAAACTTTAAAACATCTGATTTTAACTAACTCAGAGAGAGCCTAATAAAAATTCCATAAATACAAATCCTAAAGGGGAAAACAACTAAAAAAGCATGGGAGACTCTGAAAAATATGATTATAAAAGCCACTCCAACACAATATCACTGAAAAAGAAAAATAAGAAATCCAAGAAGAAACCAGCACCATATCTTTCAAAAATCCTGGAGCACTGGGGAAGTACCTGAGGATTGGAAAAGGGTTAATGTGTTTCCCATCTTCAAGAAAGGGAAAAAAAACAGACCCAGGAAACTACAGACTAATCAGCCTAGCATCAATACCTGGGAAGATACTGGAAAAAATAATCAAAAAACAGATCTGTGAATATCTAGAAACAAAGCTTCTAGTACCAGCACAGGTTTGTTAAAAACAGATCATACCAAAACTATCTTATTTCATTCTTTGACAGAGTGACTAAATTAGTAGACCAGTGAAATGCTCTGGACATAGTATATGTAGACTTCAGCAAGGCATTCAACAATGTAGATCACAACCTACTTCTTGATAAATTAAAAAAATGTGGGATAGAAAACATCATCATCAGATGGATTTGTAATTGGCTGACCAACCATATTCAATGAGTAGTCTTTAATGGTACTACATCTACATGGAAGGAAGGAAGGCCACAAAGGCCTAGTACTGTTCAATATCTTCATAAATTATTTAGTTGAGGGAATAGAAGGGGAACTCATTAGAGTTGCAGACGACACTCAGCTGGCAGGAATAACCAACACCCCAGAAGACGGATCTCTGGGGGGAGTTGATTTCAGAGGGCCGGGGCCGCAACAGAGAAGGCTCTTCCCCTAGGCCCCGCCAGGCAACACTGTCTGGCTGACGGGACCTGGAGAAGGCCGACTCTGTGGGCCCTAACCAGCCGCTGGGTTTCATGAGGCAGCAGACAGTCCCATAAGTAACCTGGTCCGATGCCATGTAGGGCTTTATAGGTCATAACCAACACTTTGAATTGCGTTCGGAGACCAATTGGCAGCCAGTGCAGCTCGCGGAGTGATGTTGAAATATGGGCATTTCTAGGTAGACCCAATACTGCTCGCGCGGCTGCATTCTGCATTACCTGAAGTCTCCGAACGTTTTTCAAAGGTAGCCCCATGTAGAGAGCATTGCAGTAGTCGAGCCTCGAGGTGATAAGGGCATGAGTGACTGTGAGAAGAGACTCCCGGTCCAAATAGGGCCGCAGCTGGTGCACCAGGTGAACCTGGGCAAATGTCCTCCTCGCCACAGCCGAAAGATGATGTTCCAGATTTAGCTGTGGATCGAGGAGTTACTATTTTTGAGCCAGATTTCACCAAATCTGTACTTGTACCTACCTAGGTGTAAAACCTTGCTTTTCTCCACATTAAATTTCATTTTGTTGGAGAGGGCCCATTGCTCAAGTCTGTCAAGATCTTTTTGGATCCTGAACTCCCCCCAGAGATCCGTATTGCCCCCACCCTTTCCGCCTTTCGCAAATTATTAAAGACCCACCTTTGCCGGCAGGCCTGGGGCAGTTAACTCCTTGTCCTGCCAGTGTATGTATGTTCGTATGTCTGTTTTTGGATGATTGGTTGTTTTTAATTAAGGGGTTTTATATGTATTTTAATATTAGATTTCTTATGTTTGTATTCATGTTGTGAGCCGCCCTGAGTTCTTGGAATAGGGCGGCATAGAAATCTAATAAATGAAATGAAATGAAATGAAAATGAAACTGAGAAAGGGACCTTGGGGGTCCTAGTGGATGATCACTTAAATATGAGTCAGCAGTGAGTGGCAACAACCAAAAAAGCTAATACAATCTTTGGTTGCATAAACAGGCATAGAATCAAAATCATGTGAAGTATGAGTACCACTTTTTAAATCCTTAGTAAGACCACATCTAGAATACTGCATCCAGTTTTGGTCACTACTTTACAAAAAAGATTTTGAGACTTTGGAAAAAGTACAAAGCAGAACAATTAAGATGATTAAGGGCCTGGAGACAAAACATATGAAGAACGTCCGCAGGAATTGGGTATGGCCAGTCTAGAGAAAAGAAGGACTAGGAGTGATATGATAGCAATATTCCAGTATTTGAGGAGCTGCCACAAAGCCCTATATGGCATCGGACCAGGTTATTTATGGGACCGTCTGCTGCCTCATGAATCCCAGTGGCCGGTTAGGGCCCATAGAGTCGGCCTTCTCCAGGTCCCGTCAGCCAGACAGTGTCGCCTGGCGGGGCCTAGGGGAAGAGCCTTCTCTGTTGCGGCCCCGGCCCTCTGGAACCAACTTCCCCCGGAGATCCGTGTCGCCCCCACCCTCTCCGCCTTTCGTAAATTGCTTAAAACACACCTTTGCCGGCAGGCCTGGGGCAGCTAACACCTTGCCCCTAGCCAGTGTATGTTTGTGTGTATGTTTGTGGAATGATTGGTTTTTCTTTTTTTAACTTCGGGGTTTTTATATTTATATATTTATATTTATGTATTTTATTGTGATTTCTATCATGTTGTGAGCCGCCCTGAGTTCTCCGGAATAGGGCGGCATAGAAATTAAATAAATAATAATAATAATAAAGAGGAGGGGGTCAACTTATTTTCCAAAACACCAGAAGGCAAGACAAGAAACAATGGATGGAAACTAAGTAAGCCCTACCACAAAAGTAAGCCCTATTTAAGAGCCTGTGCAGCCGGCTGCCCACCAATTCCATCTGATTGCTATCATAGACATGAGGTGAGGAGGGGGGAGTTGCCAATACCGCTGCAATGAGGCGAAGCTACTGCGGGAGGGGGAATCTGACCTACTCGACCAGCTTAATGGTACCCTGCCACAGCCTTTTATGCTGCCCCACTGGTTCTGGGCCCAGTTTTGGCCACTTGTGGCACTATGCGCCCACCAATGCCACTGCCACGAGGCTTGGCAGATCCCCCCCTCTGACCCACGCAGCACCTACTTTCCAGCTCCATCGCATTTCTCTGCAGCTGCGGGGCTGCTTGACTCACCACTGCACAGATGCCCTCGCTTTCCCCGAGCATTTCTTTGCTTACCTGATTTCTAGCTCCATCATATTCCTCTGTCGCATTCCTCCACTGCTGTGTGCAGTCGTACAAACAAAAGAAGCTCGTGGGACTAAAAAAAGGATAAACAATCAATTCCAACTTTTTGTGGAAAAAAAAAGATCTCGTGAAGTTGGAAATGATTGATTGAACTTTTTTCTTTTCTTTTCTTTTCTTCTTTTCATACATGGCGGCGGAGGAACGCGATGGAAGAACATGACCAAGCTGGAAATCAGGTAAGGAAAGAAATACTTGAGGGAAGTGAGGGCATCTGGGTAGTGGTGGGCAAGCTCTCCAGTTCCGCCTGGAAGGCCATCAGCCTGGCCATCCCCACCTTGGTGCCCTCCCATCATCGCTCATCATGGCTGCCCCAGCTCTGCAGGGACTGGGCTGGCACAGAAAGGGCATGCGCGCCCCCCCCACCCAAATTCTGTCATACAGTACCTTAACCATACCATAGTTGGTCCGCCACCACACTCGGAGGTTGATCTCCACCCCTGTGTGCTTGCCACCTGCTGGTAATGTAAGACCTACCCCGAAAATAAGCCATAGCGCTTATTTCAGAGCCCAAATGAAAATAAGACTGGGTCTTATTTCTCTGGAAACTTGGTAATCAAGGAGAGAAGAAACCTGGAATTAAGGAGAAACAATTAGCTAGTGGAACAACTTGCCTTCAGAAGTTTTAGGTGCTTCATCCTGGAGGTTGTTAAGAAAAGATGGACAGCACTTATCTGAATGATATAGGGTCTCCTGCTTGAGTAGGGGGTTGGACTAGAACAGGAGTCCCCAAGCTATGGCCTGTTGGCCATCAGGCCCCAGGAATAGCTGGCGAGTCCCCCCATTTGTGGTAACACTGCTGCATGGGTTCTAGCAGCTCTATCTGTGCATGCGCCGGGATGCCAGCACTGCTGCATCATGCAGGTGCCAGCGGCCTGTTTGCGCATGTGTGCAGGTACCAATGGCCCATTTGCACATGTGTATGGGTACCAGTGCATGTATGTGCATGCCAGTGTGCTGTGGATGTGCACTGCCTGTTTGCGCATGCATGCGCACAGTAGTACTGCTGTGTGCACACACCCCTTTGTGCAAGCATGGTGGGCTGCACACATGCACATTTTCCTGTTGCTACCTTTCCTTCTGCGCCGCCAAAGGTTGGGGTGCTCTGGACCAGAAGACCTCCAAGGTCTCTTCCAGCTCTATTCTGACTGGATTGGATTGGCATTTAAGGATGAAAAAAATCATGCTGCTCACAAATTATGGTACATCAGACTGCTTGATTATGACTGTATTGATTGATTTTTAAAATCTTCTTATATTAATACTGTAAGCTGCTCAGGCTCCTAAAATGAAGCTAGATATAAGTTATAAAAACATACACATTTAGTTGAAAATGTGGTTTCCCTAGATCAGTGGCTCCCAACCTTTTCTATACCCCACACGCCTAGAACACTTCTGATATATTCTCGCACCCCTTACAACAATGAATTATGCATATATGCTATAATTTTGAAAACCCAAGTTTTCACACCCCCTGGAATATTGTCTTGCACCCCTAGTTGGGAACCCCTGCCCTAGATGATTTTTGACACATTCCATTTTACATGTAGATTAAAAAAAAAAAATTCTGAACACTTGCAAAAATGTTGCATCCACCTAGACAGATAAATATTGACTTTGAATTTCATCCTGAGTGTGGCCTCTTAAATCAGACATGTATCTAGACTAATATGCAGGAGATGATTTATTTATTTTTTAACAGTGACCAGGTTAATTTGGCAGCACAGGAGATTAAGGTCACACCCTGGAACACACCACATGGATGGAAAACAACATTCTCAATCCTCAATCCTCCAGTGTTCTCCTATCACATGCAGTGTCCCCATGCTTTCAATCTGGCAGAGGTGCAAAGAATCCAGCTGTTCCACAACTGCTGAAAATGAGCTCTTTGAACCCTAGTGGACCCCTGCATTGGGAACATTACATTTCTGCAGGTGTATCCTGACCTTTATTGTTCAGTTGGAAAGGCTGGCCCTCATCTGGAAATTACTATTACCAATCCACAGATTGCATCTGCAGCAGTGTGGAGGATCTGTAGTCCAGCTTTGCTTTATTTGGGGGATAGATTACTGTATAAATCCAATCAGCAGAACTGTACTTGGGCTCCCACCGATTGTTTTAGCATAGAAAGCAAGGCCCAGGTTGCTAGGTAAAACTTAGTGAATCATCTACCTGGGTCAGACAGAAGGGCTCAGAAAAATAAGGGCTCAGAACGTGACTCAGTCTTTCTTGCTATCATAGGCTGGCCTGATAACCTGATTAAACTGTAGGGACACTCCCTTGCCACCAGTATAAGAGAAAGCATCGTTTTCCAATCTATTTGCTTTTTGTACCTGAAATTGGTGAGCAGTGATGCCATTTTGTCATTTGCTTTAGGTAGCAAAATATCATGGGGCAGCCTTAATACCAAATGGCTTTCTGCTGATGTATAATTAACCTGTGTATTGTAATGCCAGAGCTGCTTCAGATGGATGAATTAAGAAGCCAGCAAGTGTGGAACATCATGTAAGCCATTCAGTAAAATGGTTGACTTTTTTAAATTGTAGAATTTCAGCCTGAGGGTGAATTCCAGTGTCTACTTCTAGAAAGGTAGCACATCAGGGAGAAAGATGAAAACTTTCTCTGACTTGCAAGCTTTTGTCTAATTAGGCCTTTGACTTCAGCTGCTATTGATCCATTACAGCAGTGTTTTTCTTGGCACTATTAAGATGATGAGGAATTCTGGGAATTGAAGTTCACACATCTTAGAGGTGCCAAGCTTGTTTCTCCACATGCTCCATTAAAAAAAACAGAAACAGTATATGATGTGCCCTAAATTCAACCTGTAGGATGCCTTAGGAAACCCTTCAAACATGAATTATTTTAGCGTTTAAATACATGAGATGAACAATATTTGACTTATGATATCCAGATTCTGTATAACAGTGCATTATATATCTGCAGGGAAACTGCTGCATTGTTCAAGTTACTTTGTCTCTAAATTATTTAATATGAAGTTTACTCTTTTTAACCGGTGAGGAATTACTACCAGTCCTCATCCATGCAGAGGCTGGAAGTGAAGATGTTCAGAAGAAAATGTACATCTCGTAAAGGGTTACAATCTTATTTCTTTAGCATTTCTGTTTCAGAAAACCAACAGCATCAGCCATCAGATTAATGAACATCTTTCTATTTGTTATAATTCTATCCGTCTTGCTTACAAATCCTCAATTTCCTAAAGAAAGTTATTCAGTTCTGGGGGAATAATTTTAACCAGAGAATTGATGGGGAGGGGGTGAAAGAAAGCCACATGTGTACCCAAGAAAGAGCAGAGTTTTTAAAAAGGCAGCTCAATTAATCTGTTCCCATCCTAGTTCCCAGAGTGCCCTTCTTCTGAGCTAAGGGGTAGTGGAATTGGCAGCTGTTCGCTATTTATTAACCAGTCATGGTTAAATTGGTTTATAAATTAACAGATGTTTTAACTTTAGTCTTTCTTTGGGGACTGGAAGCTGAAAACTGGTTGGTGATTGTAAGTCAAGCATCAGGTTGGGACTAAGGGAGGAGACGATGCAGGGAGGGAGGCCTCTGCCCTGGCTCCTTTCCGCAAGCCCTTGCCTATAAAGAGAGCTGTCCGTGGACAGCAGGTCAGTCCTGTGGGGTGACTCTGCCTGGTGTAGGCAGGCTGGCCATGATGCATCATTAACTTTCTTCCTTTTAGTGCTCACATCTTCATCAGCCAAATATGGAACAGGGTAAGAAGGAGTGCTACATTTTGGGGGTGTAGGATGCCCAGATTGAGATTCTTGCAGAAATCAGAAAATATCACTGCCAGTCTTGTCACTCCTACAGAGAGATACAGCCAACATTATTATGAGCCTTGCAATAAACTTACTGAATTGGATGACCATTCTAGGTTCTGAAAAACCCATATATATATATTTCAGAAAACAGCAATATTCATTAATAGCACCAAGTATGCATTATGTAAGGTCTTTCCACTGCAATATCCTGAACTTCCAGAATCTGTTTTGCTCTACAATACATCAGGAATGGGTTTTTGCATTGATTCTGGCTCAGTTTTTATACCAGCTTCTTCTTCGATTCTGTCTGTTTTCTAAGTCGGACAGTATCATTGTTTTTTTAAAAGAAATCAAGATCCTTTCATTGGCTTGTCAACAAATACACTTATATATATCCAAACAAACATTTTAATCAATTCCTCATTTGTTTTGAGTCATTGGACCCCTACAATCCTTTTGAAGTACATAAAAAAAGTGGGGGGCGGGACTCAAAAACTGTCCAGATTTCTAAAGTGGGATGGAAAACTAAAAAAAAGTTGCATGACATTAATCCAAGTTGGGCAGTAGGTGGGTAGAAATAGAGATCATACAGAAATAAAAAGGCACCCCTGAAAAGCATCTACAAGCTTACTTGATATAAATCTTTAGATAAGAGTAGGTCTTTTTTCAGCCTGTCCAATTTGTACCTAAAGAGCTTTGAAGGAGCAATGAAATAGTGAAAAGTCACATTGGGCCATGGACTCTACTTAGAATATTACCAGTATGGACAATTTGGTGTTCTCCATTATTTTGAATGGCAGATTTCATAGCCTTTTCATATGACATAATGACAGAATATGACAAAAGAGGGCACCAGAATGTTTCTTCCTGATGTACAGGGAAAATCTTCCTCTGAGCTCTAGAGGCAAGCTCATCCATGCTGCTATATCTTGGTATTATGGTACCTGCGAGAACTGAAGACATGCAGAGATACAGAAGCATCAAACAATGTGTTAAATAATTAGAAGTGTTATGTTGTAGGTCCAGCCTAATTATGTAGTACTATGGAATAACTGTTAATTGAGCAACTTTCATTGAATATAATCTGTATTATAATGAGCTGACTACTATGGGAGTATTTTTTTTTAGCAATTGTAATATCTTTAACACATTTGATTGAGGTTCCCTAACAACATAGAAGAATTGGGCAGATACAAAAACCTTAGCAATGTCAATATATCCAGTGCTTTTTGTATATGTATATGTATATGTATGTGTATGTGTATGTGTATGTGTATGTGTATGTGTATGTGTATGTGTATGTGTATGTGTATGTGTATGTGTATGTGTATGTGTATGTGTATGTGTATGTGTATGTGTATGTGTATGTGTATGTGTATGTGTATGTGTATGTGCATATGTGCATATGTATATATGTATATATGTATATATGTATATATGTATATATGTATATATGTATATATGTATATATGTATATATGTATATATGTATATATGTATAATTTTACGATTTTTATACCGCCCCCCTCCCGAAGGACTCAGGGCGGTGTACAGCCCAATTAAAAATGTCAACATACAAAAAGTAAAATTATTAAAAATAAATTAAATAATTTGGCCCAATCATTTAAAAACCCAATATATAATCTAAAAACTCAATCCCCTAAAAACAATTATGGCCTTGTTGGAACCGGAGCTACTATCCCAGGCTGGCTTGTCGGAATAAATATGTTTTTAATTCTCGACGGAAGGAATGCAATTCCGTCATCGTACGGAGTTCGGGGGGAGCTCGTTCCAAAGCGTTGGAGCTCCCACAGAGAAGGCCCTCCCCCTGGGGGTCGCCAGCCGACATTGTCTGGCCAATGGCACCCTGAGGAGACCCACTCTGTGGGAGCATACCGGACGGCAGGAGGTATTTGCTGGCAGAAGGCGGTCCTGTAAATATCCGGGTCCGATGCCATGGAGCGTTTTAAAGATGGTCACTAACACCTTGAAACGCACCCGGAAGGCCACCGGCAACCAGTGCAGCTCGCGCAGGAGCGATGTTACATGGGAACACCATGACGCTCCGGTCACTACCCGCACGGCCGCATTCTGGGCCAGCTGAAGCCTCCGGGTGCACCTCAAGGGGAGCCCCATGAAGAGAGCATTACAGTAGTCCAGCCTGGAAGTGACGAAGGCATGAGTAACTGTGCATAGCGAGTCCCGGTCTAGGAAGGGACGCAACTGGCGTACCAGGCGAACCTGATAGAACATCCTCCCGGCCACAGCCGTCAAATGGTCCTCTAAAGACAGCCGTGAATCCAGGAGGACTCCCAAATTGTGAACCCTTTCCACGGGGGCCACTGTTTCACCCCCAACGAACAACGAAGGAATCAATTGACTAAACCAGGATGACGGTAGCCACAGCCACTCGGTCTTGGAAGGGTTGAGCTTGAGTCCGTTCTTCCCCATCCAGACCTGCACGGCCTCCAGGCACTGGGTCAGCACGGCAAGAGCATCGTTGGGGTGGTTCGGCGTGGAAATGTACAGCTGAGTATCATCAGCGTACAGATGGTACTCCACACCAAAACCACGGATGATCTCACCCAGCGGTTTTACATAAATGTTGAACAGTAGGGGTGAGAGGACCAATCCCTGAGGTACCCCACATACGAGGGGTCTCGGGGTTGACCTCTGGCCCCCTGTCAACACAGACTGCATCCGGCCGGAGAGGAAGGAGGAGAACCACCGCAAAACAGTGCCCCCTATACCTAACCCCTCCAACCGTTGAAGCATGATACCATGATCGATGGTATCAAAAGCCGCCGAGAGGTCCAATAGCACCAGAGCAGAGGAACAACCTCTGTCCCGGGCCCGCCAGAGGTCATCCACCAATGCGACCAATGCTGTTTCCGTGCTGTAACCAGGCCTGAAGCCCGACTGGTGTGGATCCAGGTATAACGATTCCTCCAGGTGTCGCGGGAACTGTTGGGCAACCACGCTCTCGACAACCTTCGCAAGAAAGCGAAGGTTGGAGACAGGACGATAATTTGATAAAACAGCTGGATCCAGGGTAGGCTTCTTAAGGAGGGGCCTCACTACCGCCTCTTTCAAGGCAGCAGGGAAGACACCCTCACTTAAAGAAGCATTAATAATTGCCTGGAACCAGCCTCGTACCACCTCCCGGGATGCCAACACCAGCCAGGAGGGGCACGGGTCCAATAAACAAGTGGTCGCCCTAAGTCCCCCGAACAACCTGTCCACGTCCTCGGGAGTCACGGGGTCAAACTCAGTTGTTGAGGTGGCAACAACTAATACTATTGATTTATTTGCATTCCAGGCACTTGCCTCTGAAATGAGACCCAGAATATACCCAGCATTCTATAGGGGTAGGAATGGCAGAACCTGGGGAGAAAGTTAAAAGACAGATCAGCCTGGAATTTCTAAGTAACGACAATCAGACTAAGTCCAACCCCTCCTGAATTCTGTTGAGCCTTATCTAGCTCCTAGCAAATGCTAACCATTAGTTGAATATATACCTGAACATAGGCAATAAATCAGTTTAATTGGACCTTCATGTGCAGACCTGCTCTTCCACACCTGATCCGCTCTCCCTTATTACAAGCAAAGAACAGTATTAGAAGCTGTCTTTCAAGGAAATGTATTGGCCACTATTGTCTCTTTCCTCAGGAGCAGGAATTTCTGGGAAATTTCCAAGGAATCCTAGAGCTGTGATGGAGAACATGTAATATCTTACCAAGCTACAATTCTCACAATTCTTTGGAGGAGGGCAACCATGGCAGAAGACTGCTAGAAAAGTTGCTCCTGAGGCTACTCAGTCTTTGCCCCTCCATCCAAGCACGACTCTGGAGGCTTTGGAGCCACGGCTGGCCTGCAAAAGCTTTGAGTGCAGCCCCTAGAGCCTCCCCAAGAGTTGCCATCATATGTAATTTTTAATGTAACAGAAGGGGGAGATGATTAAATACATGGAGAATAATCATTTTAACTGTGTTTAATTTCATTTTAATTCACATTTAATTTAAATTAAATCAAGTTGGGTTTTGTCCTGGCCTGACCCATTTCTCTGTTCTGGCTCAAGCTGTCTTTGAAGTGCAGCCCACCACCGTGCAAAAGTTGTATGTCTAGTGCTGTGTTGTACAAGCCACATTTTAATTTATCTGACACACTCTTGGGAGCCCGAAGATTTTTCTGTGTGTCCCATCCACAAAAGCTGAAGGAAGGTAGCCGTGAGCCAAGGAAGAGAATATGTATTTCTCTTGAGCTAATATCTTTAAAAACAAGAATGGCAGTATGTATTCCTGGCAGTTGTTTTTTCAGCAGTTATTAAAATTGCACTGTTATTGCCCAATATCTATTCTGGATTGTAAGAAAGTTTTCTCAAAAATATCTGTTTTTTCAGAACCCAACTTTTAGAACTGAGGTTTTTGACCGAAATAGTGGACTGACTAGAGGAGGAGATAGATCCCATATGTATTGCTAAATTAATAGTAACAAAGAGGGCTTTTAGTTCTCATGTGGAGATGAGTTCAAACCTACAGTGCTATACACCCCTTAAACACACAACACACACACACACACAGATCTTATTTAATGATCATTGCAGGGAACCCATTATTTTTGAGTGTCTGTTAACTCTCAGCAGTGTGAGTTTTGCATCATTATACAAATAATGCAAGCTTTGTCATTTATTTTATTTTGGTATTGTGTCACTACGTAGAAATGGTCACAAGTGATGTCATCTTCATCATTTGCATTGTGACATCACTACATAAATGTCATAAAGTGGTACTGAGATCACAAAATTACTATAAGACTAACTGCCTCATCTGATCTATGTTAGATGCAATATGATTGCTCATTTCTTAGGGAGAAGGTCTGGACTGCAATGTATCCTTTGTATCCAAAGTCTACAAAATGGGGGAATCCATTAAATCTACACATTTTAATGTGAATTATATTATCAATTAAACAATTAATAAGGTGACAAAATTGTGCCAACTGAAAAGGCGTTCATAATGAATAACTAAACGACAATAGGCAAATCTGTCACATGCACCACTGCACACTTTAAAACTGTACCTTTTGGTAAATTGGAAGACTTTGTATTAAACACTAATTACATGCTATGAAAATTGCATTGCACTACTGTTCTCTTCACCCCCTGCCCCCAAAAAAGTCAGATTTTCCACTTTTGAGAAAGAAAGAACAGAAAGCATAAAGGATGGCAAATAGAAGTCATTTTCATATATGTTGTGTAAAAATGAATGGATAGACGGTTGAAACACAAACTTTGTTTTCATAAAACACCTAGAATAGAAGAACTGAAAGTTAAGCTGGGATATATTTATTTTTAAAATGTACATAGGGTGGTGATCCAGTAAGCATCATCAACCTGTTTCCTTTTACCTATTAAAAAAAAAGGCATACTGGTAAATCTGACATTCTCACTAACTGTGTAATGAACACACCCACATTTACAAAATTTGTTTAGCTGATGTTTGGTTTTCTTTTTGTTAACCACAGGAATTTTTTTATAAAAAATAAAATAAAATCCAAATTTTCTCTTCACCTAGATTTTTCTTTTGTTCTTCTTTTGTCTTTCATAAAAGTAATCCTTACTGATTTTAAAGAGGTTTACACTCGAGGCAATAAATACTGGATTGCAATCTTTTCGGTACAAGTAAGAACATGGAACATAAGATCACAGAGCTGGAAAGAACTTCTTCCAGTCCAGTCCTCTCTCAAGATAAGAGCAGGCAAAACTGCTTTCCCTGGTGGAACCTGGAGAGCTTTGAAAATAATAACCAAACTCTCCCTGCTTAAAAAAAGTAGATGGGCATTAAACTTTTACCTCAGGATCTTTGGTTAGGGACCATAAAAGATTGTACTAATACTGAGGTAAATAATATGTGATAGACTAGAAACTGTGGATAGACAATAGAAAAGAGAAACACCAATCAAATAAATTGTAACAGGCGTATAGACGAGGCTTGTGTGAGGAGTGAAAAATGTTTACCAAACCAGACGTTTATAAAGATTAATACTTAGCGATGTATACCAGGTGCTATGATGATCGATGCATACTATGATTTTATGTTCAATGCTGACTGTTTTAATAAAAGAATTTTTTATAAAAAAAAAGTAGATGGGCAGAAAGTAGAATGAACTGATGAAAAGAGAGGATGCAAGTAACACTTTTAAATAAACATTAGAGAGATAGGAAAGATTTAACTAGTGCTTGGAGACCCTAGATGTGGTAGCAACACTTTTAAAATCCTATTATGTACGTTACTATAGAACATCTGATTATTTCTGTTCTTATGCCAATCACTTCCTTCTTCGTTAATGAACACAGTTGCTTTTGTGCCAGGTTTGCCTTAACTCATTCAAGAACAATATATAAGTCCTCTTTTAAACTTCTTTCCCATAGCAGTGATGATTTCTAACACTGTGATTGCCTACTGTCCTCTTACTATTTTTTTAACTGCTCCTCTCAGCTTTAAAAGAACATTTTCCTAGATCAGTTCCCTAACCTGGTTAGGAATAGTGGGAATCAGGGTCAACATCCATGTGAGACAGGAGAATGAAGATTGCTGTATTGGTTATATTGCTGTAATTTGACAAAACCTGAACATACTTTACCTAAGTTGAATTAAATCTTATTTAGTACCTTAGGAAAAGAGAGAGATGCTGCCTTGTCATGGTAATAAAAAGACAATGCAGATTTCAAATTCTGCTCTCAGGGAAAGGGAGGGAGGGAGAGGGAGAAGGAGAGGGAGAGAGAGAGGGAGGGAGGGAGGGAGAGAGAGAGAGAGAGAGAGAGAGAGAGAGAGAGAGAGAGAGAGAGAGAGAGAGAGAGAGAGAGAGAGAGAGAGAGAGAGAGAGAGAGAGAGAGAGAGAATTTGACGCTACTCAATCAGATTCCAGTGCAGTAGGGAGGTGGTCAGCCTCTCAAAAAAAAAAAAGTTTAAAATGATTGTATTAAGGGGAATAGCATTCAACTTGAATTTTTTCTTTGTTCACATTTACAAATATATAATAATAATAATAATAATAAAGTCTGCCGTTTAGGCCTCCTTCTCCTGTTTTTTTGTAAGCAAGCTGCACGCACACATGCACAAACCACATACATACATAAGTACTTGCTTTACATGCAGTGCTGTTGAGGGATTTGTGAAACCAACAGATGGGATAAAAGCCCACTGGGGTGCCATTTAATCCCTCCCCCTTGGCAAAAGCAGAGGATTTTCCTTCCCATGTCCCCTGTGCTCACCTTTAAATTCATCAGGAGTCAAAAAAGACCCATCGGGACCATTCAACCCAAACCTTATTTTACAGTGCAGAGAAAGCAAAGAGGAATGGATGTGTTGGGCATTTGTTTTGTGTTGGATTTTTTTAAAAAAAAAAAAACATGTCCCTGTGCCATATATATTCCTATGACTAGGATCCTATTTAGAATTAGATGGCAGGTATAGTAAAGATTTGGACTGCTGAAAAACTCACTATCCTTAAGCACAAATTAAGAAAAAACACAAATTTCTAGCCTTTAGAGTTACTTGCTCACTCTAGGGCTGTATTATGTATTCTCCCTTCTTTCCTAAAGATACAGTGTGATATAAGCAGAGCTGTTGATATTGGAGCAAAAAAGAAGCTATAAAATTACCACAAAAAGATCACATCCCATTCAGTTTTGGCTAACCATTTCTGCCCTGGTGTTCCTGCCTGGTTCACAATTTGCACTTATTGTCTGTCTTTAATAGATATAAGAAGGCCAATATTTATATAGCCAACAAGAAATTGAAGAATACAGATAATCTTTTCGAAACATGCAGGGCATAATTGGGATGGTGGGGTTGTGGTGGAGGAACAACTGTACATTTTTTTGGGATATGGCCCTCAAAATAATCTTCCAAGCCCTTCTAGAAACTGCTTGGATCATAATTTGCAAATGTCGAACAAGCTTCTATAGAAGCCATCAACTTTCTCAATGGTGGGAGTTCATTCTATTTTTATGCAGTATAAATATACTTATGCCTCTTTCTTGTTTACATGTACAAAATCATGTACCCATTGCAAATTCTATCCATTTGATGTCTGAATCAGAGATATCTTAGATTCGTAACTCTCTTTGTTAGATCTCAATAGCTTCTACCTCCTTTTCAAATCCAAGGGGGAAAAAACCAGGATTTGATTCTACGCAGCCTGTGTCCTAGGACCATTTTGCACTCTTTAAAACTGCTTCTATCTACATGCTGATTCCTATATGTGCTATTATTGAAAACTGATGGGTTGGTTTCCTGCCATTTTTAGATAACTCAATACCAGGGGTGTGGGCCCCCAAACAAACTTCACAAATGCATTTGAAATACAAAGGAAAACCTCAAACTACCAAACGGGAGGAGACACAGAATCTTCCACGTGTGGCACAGGCTCACCTATTCCAAATGAACAGCAGCTTCCAAACTCCTCCAAATATCTCTTCCTATCATGGTGTAGGTGAAATTCAAGTATATTCAAGCTCAGTACATCAGCCCCAGCCAGGGTCTGGGCGAGTTCCAATCTAAAACATCTGTACTGTGGCTTGGATAGAGCAATTTCTGTTTTGAACCATATGTCTCTTTCCTTCCTGGCTGGGGAGCAAAATCCAGACACCCAGCTATGGTTGGAGACTACACAGGAATCTGTTCTTCCTCCCATATTCTCTTCAGTTAGGGCAGCCAACTTTCCAATTTTTTCCTATATGAATCCTGCTATTCTGAATATATTCTGACCATGGAAGCAGGTAACAATACAGAAAAGGTAGAGATGAACAAAGATTTGGAATCATTTGCATTGCCATTTCTGACTGTTCCTTCAGGAGCAGCTTTGTGTTTTAAAAGGGGGCCTTTAAGTAACAATACAAGCACCTCTCTATAAGGTCTCTTTGACCTCTAGACAAGAGCTGCCTCATCTTGGGATCCTCTTTGCACTGGGATCAGCTTTGTCTGCAGTTCCAGGCCTCCCTCGCTCCTCTCCCAGTAGGTTCCTTTCTTTGAGCTGTGCAGAAAAGAGAGAGCTGTTTGTGCAGGGTGAAGAGAAGAGGTCAAAGCCACAGCTGACTCCATCTTGGATTCTTGGCTGCCGTTCAAACTTGTCTGGCAGTGGCACAGGGGACTTGGCATATGGGGTGGCAAAGCAGGTCGCTCCTGCAAGGAGGCGGTGGGCCTGGCGCCGTTGCCCCATGCCCATGACACGTGCCAGGTCTTTCCCTTGGCTCAGCTCCCAAGTCCTGTCTGCTACTGATGACCCCAGAATCGGCTGCAAGCAACTGGGGTGGAATTGTGTGTGTGCGCTCGTGCATCCTGTGGGGGGATTACAGAACACACAATTCCGCCATGCCGGTCTGTTTTTGTAAATGCCTTGCAATGCCACAGCAATTTGCTTTTGAGTTTCATACCTTTGATTGTAGTATTCAAGGTTTCCCAAACAGTTCCAGCTCCATTTAAACAGCATTGGAAACACATAATCCTGACACTATGCCCAATGTCATTTCTGAAGATTAAAAAACAAGCACCATCACAATGAAATGTTACAAGTTTTAGCAGTTAGGTTTCATTGGAAAATGATTCCCTGCTTCCCCTTCCTCTGTGTTTTGAACATCTTTGCATATTTCCAAAGAATAGTACTGGCAATGGCACACTATGTTTACAGTATTTGAAAATGATATCTTATACTGGTCATATAAAATTACAAAATTGAGATTGGGTTGAACCTAAAACTGATGACAGCTTGAAATTGCATTTTATTTTCAAACACATATACCCTATTTTTAAAGATCATTAAATGGCTTAAAAAAAAAATATATCTATCAGCTTGAAAGAACATTGGGGGGGGGGGCTGACCCTAAGCAGATTGCAAGACACTCCAGAAGAGAAAACTTCTCTGTCCAAGGATCACTAAACCAAAAGCAAGCTATTTTAAAAATACTGGCTCACCTAAAGGGTTTCCTTTGGCAGTAAGGATCACAAAGGAAAGGCTCTTTAAAATCCATTTATCCTGAGCAGCTAACAAATTGGTAGATGCTGAGCAAAATATTCACACTAATTTATTGCCCCTTAACATATTTATTTTTAAAACCTCTTATTTTGGGATGGCTTAAAATGCCTTCCAACACTTCAAACATGGGCAATATTTTGATAGCTCCACCACCTCCCACGTTTTCCCCCAAAAAAGATTTATAGTGTATTTGTTAAGGCCAAGTGCCATCCCCATGATTAAAATAAATCTGGAGGCTTTCAGAAATTGTGTGTTAGAGGCCATATCTTTCAAAATCACTGATGTATTGACAAGATATTAGAAAGTATATCATTTCGTTCTTCAGTTTCTTCAAAAATTTAAAAAAAAAGATTTTCGGCAAGATTTTTTGATATTTTGGGTCATTTTAAAAACTTGGCAGTAATCCAAAGATCTGACTGAAGATAAATATTGGCTGTCATACATGAGATTATATATGCAGATGAATAAGGCAACCCATTGATTTAGGTTTCTTGTACTGGATGTAGTATTTCTCCTCACACAAATATTCCTGGAATAACAACACTTTGGCGAAGAAAGGTGATTTTATAAATATATGAAAAAACAGGATCAGATTTTCTTATACTGACAGTCCTATACTGATTCATTAATTCTGGTTTGAATTACTGTATGCTAAACCTGAAATGAATGTTTTGAAATGAGAACATCTTTTACATCTCTATCAACAAAGAATTTTCCGGATAGATTATCCAGAAGGGTAAACAGTAAAAAAAGGACAGCTTATCCCCATCCCAGCCCCAAATTCCCAACCACTCTGTCCAGGAGAGAGACCTCGACATATTTGAAAGGTGGAATAACTGTGTGCTTGGCTCTGTCTTAGGATAGTTAATGATATGATAGTATCCACTCATAATTATCAGGGAAAAGAATTTTCTTTTTCTGCCTAGCAAAGAATTAAGTGCAATTTGAAAGCTTGCATAAAACTTGTGGTAGTCATTCTGAGAACAGTAGAAGAAATTGAGGAAATAATAATATATCTTGAGCAATAATAATAGCAACAAAAGCAATAACATTTGTTAAGGAAAGACTAGAGGATTAACATGGAATTCCATAGCTAGAGGCAAAGGAAGGGAGGGAGGGAGGGAGACAGACAATGGTGAATCATTGCTATATCATGCCAAGAAAACTAAAAGAACCAAATTATTGGGAGCTGAACTGCATTAGAAAGCAATATTACTTTTATACAAGGTTATACAGTATGGCAGTGTTTCACAACCTTGGCATCTTTAAGCTGTGTGGACTTCAACTCCCAGAATTCCCCAGCCCTCCAATTCTGGGAATTGAAATTTTACATGTCTTAAAATTGCCAAGGTTGGGAAACATTGCAATATTGTACTGTATATGTTCAGTATTAAAGTACAAGTATTCGGAATAGGTTCCCAAAATAAAGCTTGAGCCTTAATAACCCTTTTATTCATTCCTCAGAAATAAGTAGCTGCTATGCTCCAGGATTAATCTCCAGGAGTCATCCCCAAGAAATTCCTAAGTCAGCCTGCTCCTAATACAGTAGATGGGTAAGTAAAGAACTATAGAGAAAGTAGCATCTAGGGTGATAGTTCTTCTGAAGTAGTTGAGGAAGCTCTAGAAACCATTATCTGCTGGAAAAATCCATGCTTTATGATCATTCCTGACTCTGTTTATACATTATGATTAATGCAGTAACTAAATTATTTTCTGGGTTCATATAATACATTGAACTAATGTATTAGCTAAATAAACTGGGTTTTCAACAAACAGAATAAATCACCAAAATTAAAAAGAAAAAAACCCCATCAAGCTTATCTGTTGTATGAATATCAGTTTTAACTGATGCAGTTAAGCATAGTGCATTACATATATAACCACTCCTTCCTTTTTTGCTGAAGAGATTCAGTATCTTTACTCTGTTTGTAAAAATGCCTGTTTCATACATATTCTAAGTAAAGCAAAGATTAAGCTTGCAAAGATACATTGCATTATTCTGAAAGGCTAATAGAGGGCGCCCTGTGCTTGAGTAATTCATTTACTAACCCTATTCAATGCAAATACAGTTGCTCCTGCACATACTTTGCATAAACCTCACAAACAACAAATAAAATAAGTATAGTATGATTATGTCCATTATGTAGACAATTAATTTATTTAAAAGAGAGGAACTGAATGGTAGTTATTCTGAAACTATTAATGAGATGTCTAGAAAGAGAGAGACAATCCTGTTTATATACTGACCTGTGTGTCAATGTTTAATCCAAACATTTCATAGGCTGAAAAATTAAATCAGAACCTTAAAAAAATGGCCTTTCCTGACCTGTGCCTGCTTGGTGTGTTAGATAACAACAATCATCTTCAAATGTTGGCTGTAGCGAGTGGGATTTGTAGCCTAAGATATCTAGAGGAAAATCATATGTTGAATATTAGTCCAGGTTAAAAAAAAAGCATACAAGATGCCCTTTGGCCATAATCTGCAAAGTGCAATTAATGCTGACATTATCTTCAGAATGCTGTTGTTTTATTTCAGCTTTCTTATAACCTGATGCTCTCTAAATCTGCTAGAATTCAGCTCCCCAAATCCTCATATGGCACTCATTGGCCAAGTTGAATTATGATGCATCCAGTTTAGCAAGACTATTTTATTGATATTCATGTAAAACTGGTTAGCACAAAATGTTAAGTCACCTTATAGTTTGTTTGCATTTGTCATAACTTGATATGTTATAGCTAAATATTCTATTTGAATAAAGTCATTATGGAAGTTCTATAAGCCATAAATTTTAAAAAAAATTCAAATTTAAAGGCCAGAGAAAGGTTGTAGATAGACCAATAAAAATAACAATCCATGCTTAGCTAAGCCTATATCAGTGATAGCTAAGATGATCTACAATTTGAATATAAAAACGGAATATACAAAACAGCCAGTTTGGTCTAGTGGTTGAAAAGCCAGTTTGGTTTAATGGTTAAGGCACCAGACTAGAAAGCAAGACTGTGAGTTCAAATCCCACCTTAGTCATGAAAGCCAGCTGGGTGACTTTGGGTCAGTCAGGGTCATGGGGAAAATAGAAAGAGGAAGGTGTGTGTGTTGGAAATGTTCACAACTTTGAGTTATCTATAAAAATAATAAAGGCAGGATAAAAGTAAACCAGCCAACAAACATATAATCCTGGGAACCTAGGCAATTCCAGGATAAGAGGAAGTCAACTTCATCCTTTTATAGTAGCCAAGATAAATTTGGGACTTTATCAAATCTGGAGCTTAGTCTGTCATTAGAATTTGAAAGATTAAATTAACTTTCCGCCTGTGGTACCAAGATAGAAGATTAGAGGGGACCCACCAAATTGATGTTACTCCAGTGACCTTGTCTGTGGTGCTTCAGACTTTTTATTACTTTGTCTACCAAAGACAGACAATCAAGGTTTTATGATGGCTCTGTAACTGGACTACCATGGAATGTTCTGGTGACCAAATCTCTGCCTATCTCTGTTAAGAATTAGCCTACCAGCCCCCAAAATGATTATGATGTTGCCAAAGATAGTTCATCCAAAATGACTAGGGCAAACTTTGATCAGTTGTCTAATTCTGAATCACTATGATTCAGTAAGTGAGCAAGCATGTGATATATTCGTCAATATGTGTGCTTCCATGTAGCCATGGATGTGAATAGATATGTGTGTTCAACCCAGCTCACAACTTACAGTTGACCGGAAATAATGATCCTTGGCCAGAGCTGATTGTATCATTAAATAGAACAAAGCTGATATTTCAAGTAGCTGTTTGGAGTTTAATATTCATTCATTAACATTATTTCCAGGTTTTTCTAAACCAGGTTCCACTAATTTGATTTTAGATACTAGGCATTTGAGGGAGTGGAACATTTGTTGTTTTGACTTCAAATGTTTTGACTTTGACTTAGAAACCCTTCCTATATTTGTGAACAAAATGATTTAGGAACAAAATGATGGATTTCTTACATTAAACCCAAAAGCATTTCTGAGTTTCCTCCTGGCTCAGACAAAGTCCTGGTTTGAAAAAGACATTAAAAAGAGGTGTTTATTTTACTCTCCTTTGAATCTACAATTTGCCTATGTTAACGGAAAACCCAAAGAAGGACCTTGATTGCCCAGCAAGGCTTGGCACAGCCTAGCAGGTTGCAATTTGCCAAATTCTGTCTAATCCAACCCTGTCTCCCATCCGCATCTCTGTCTGCCAAGGTCATTGATCTAATGCCCGGCTCTTAACTTGTGACATGGGGGCTCTGCCAAAAGCCAGATGCCTGCCTATGTCCTGCCAACAACTCTGGCCACACAGTGACATCTGCTGGATGTCTGTGATAACATGTGTGTCCTTGGTATCTAGATGAGAAAACACATTGCAGGCAGATATGCAGTCTGTTCTTCGGGTAAACAAACTACGGCTCTGTTTCTACAAGGTTATCTAACTTAAAGGATCATGTGTGTGTCTGAAGCAGAGGGTAGTATATTGTGAGATCACAAAAAAGGGGTTAATTAACAGTCAATTAACCTTTAGGGCATTACATTTAATTCCCATCAGATCCAGTCACGTATAAGATTAAATTGTTTTCACCCACTCAGAGAATGTCTTGTACCCAGTCAATTGACTCTTTTACATACATCCACCAAAAACCTAAAATGGAGAGAAAGGGCCAAGTTTCTCTGCCGCAGATCTTATTTACTAGCAGTAGAGATCTCTGAGATATTGATTGGCTATAGTGGCCAAAGTATGCTTATGGCCCGTCATGGACAACTGGGAACTGGCAAATGATGTATTCAGAGGATGCAAGACCTAATGTGACATTAGTCATTTCCTAGATAAAGTCACAAGGAGTCTATATTCTCCTTGTGTGTGATGATGATGATGATATGCTACAATGACCACCAATAAGAAGCCTTCATTTAGCAACTCATAAGAAAGAGAAGGACAGATCCATAACTTGTGATGGTTTCTGTTGTGTCCTGGGCCTGATGAGGAAACTCAGCAGGCCCAGAAATGTTGCAGTTGGTCCCGGGCATTCCAAAAGCTGCCCGGGACCAGACAGAGCGGCGCCAGCCTTGTGCGCATGCGCAAGGCGCGAACAAGCTAAATTCCTATTGGTTAACATTGCCTGGGTTTTTGGACCTATAAAAAGCCTGCGTGCCTTTTGTTCCTTGCTTGGGTGTTGGAGAAAGAGAATAAAGTGTTTGTTGCTTGTCACCATGTGTCTTCATCATTCGCACGTGAACAAAGGATTTAACAGTTTCCATAATGTAATTATGCATCTGGTGGAAGTTTCTTTCCAAACTTGTTGACCATTGTCTCACTTTTCCCTTCCAATGCTGCATTTACCCCAAAAGGGGGGAAAAGGGGGGGGAAAAGAAAAATCTTCCCTTGACCTCAAAAACAAACAAACAAAGAAAAAAAGAATAGCCAAAAGAAAATTTAGCTGCCCCCAGTATTGTATTGTCACTTAATATAAGACAATCCTCATATTTTAAACACAATGGGGAAGAATGGATATCCTCTATTTTCATATGCTACTTTTTGGATTTGAGCACCTTGTTTCTGCAGAAATAAAGTATTGGGAAGCGCTGACATTTACCCTTTGCTGGCATCTAATGTCAGGATAGATTTTTGCTGCCCAAATCTGGAAATTCAATTTTGCATGGAGAAAAACCAGTAACAAGTCTGAAAGGAGACCCCGTCTGTATCCAAGACTTTTCTCCCATTTCTTTCTACCATTCTTTTCTTTCTTTCCAAGCAGCAAGCTGCAGTGAAAGGACTGCCAACTCTTAATAAATGCATGAAATAGGACTTTTTAAACTAAATTATGCCAGGAACCTCATGAAGATCTGGGGTCATAAGAAACCAATCCCTGTAGTTTTGGTTCTGAAAACTATTGCATACATATTAACATGCAGCAGTTGGCTTTGTTAGTGGAATAGGGAATGTGGATCCACAGATCTTGTTGGCTGCAATTATCATATTCCATTGGCTGCAGTAGTTAGGGCTGATAGGTGTTGGAGTTTATCTAATATCTAGAAAAAATTCTTTGTGTTCTATCAGGCTTTTGAAAATCTGTATATAATTACTAATACTGTATTCTACAAACTAATACATTCACATCTCCTAGAAAGGTTAACTGACATAGAAACCACTTTAATTTGGCACATATAAGTCTCCTTGTTTATTTTTATGTTTGCTTTTATGTTTCGACTTGATATGAAGCTTATCAACTAGGTGAAAAGTGGGAGGTTAGTTTTTAGAATGAGAGTGAAGTACATTTTTTTTTTCAAATTAAAATTTGAGATTCATTCCAGATCAGAGCAAAGGAAACATTTTAGTTTATCCCAGATAGGATGTAACCAGCAGAGGGCAATCATGGCCCAGATACTATTTCACTTAGATTCTTTTCAGCCCCGTGGAATGTTGTAAGCAATTATATAAAGGATTTGAAAATCATGTCGGGCAGTCGGTCTGTAGTCAGGAGGGTACCTCTCTGAAAATGTAACAGACTGCATCTGAATTTGATGCAGAAACCAGCAAAGGAGAGCTTGAATTTGAAAATGTAAGTAGTTGACTGATGATCACAACTGGGACTGGAATTTTGGTCATTAAATGATCAAGTTGTTAAGCAGGTCATCATGCGACTGAGCCTGAATTTATGATCAAGTTTACCAAATCCAGTTTCCCCAACTGACTTTGCTTGTCAGAAGCTGGCTGGGAAGGTAGTAAATCGTGATTACATTATCACAAGACTCTGCAACTGTCATAAAGGTGAATCATAAATTCAAGGACAGCTCATAGGTTATTTTTTTCCAAGATCTCATATCTTCAAATCATTGTTAAACAAATGATCCTAAGTCAAAGACTACCTGTAGGCCACATACAGCTTAGGACTGGAGAGAGAGAAAAAGTAGAAAATTTGCCCCAAAGACTTCTCTTCTCTGTGGACAAGAAATTAGGAAACAAGTCCATCCATGCGAAGGCTCTCTCTCAATTTCCTCCTGGTCACATGACCTACAACAGAAAGTACATCTTCCCTGAAGATGGGCTCCAGCATGAATCCGAAAGTTCAGAAGACTAAACCATTGGTCCTGGTGACCAGATTGGATCCTGCAACATTATTCTGGGGCACAAATATTTGCTTTCATTTGTGAAAAAGCACAAAGCCTGCCCTGTGTTCCCATTACACATATACATACCAATATATGCAGATGTATAATGAGGAGACAGCCATTGGTTCCTATTTAATGTCCTCTGTGTTCTTAATAGAGACATTTCTCAAGTAATTCAGTTAGTTTCGGACAGCTATTCTTGATTCAGAACCTCATTAAACTTGGTTGATGATAAAACTCTAGTAGGGTTAAATCTAATTTGACTTGGGTGGAGAAGACTAGGAAAGTCCAGGATTGTAGATTAGAGATGGAAGTTGAAAAATTTCCTTACTCAGAAGAGGGTGATGGCAATTTACTTCCATATTGCTACTAATTGTGAGATCAGACATGATTATTCATCTTCCAGATACAAGTGGAGGGTCAACTAACCACACAAAAAGCCATGTGTCCACATGGCAGATTTAATTAAATCATAGCCAAAATTACCACGTTGTATAAACCCTATAACTCACTCAACATAGGATTTAGGAGAGGATAGTTTTATCCCAAAAAGTTCAGGGATGTGTCAGGTTACCTTTGTCCTGTCAAACATGTTGTAAAGATGGTGATGAGAAGATAAATGGAGGCATAACTTTTTTCTGAATATTTAATTTAAAAAGTAGTAAAAAGTAATAACTATCCAGTCAACTTTGTGGTGGTTTAAGAAGCCATCAGATGTAGCTGCTTCTCATTTGTCCAGAGCTTCTCTGATCATGTGTCACTGGTGGATTTGGCCCAACATCCAAACAGTAGCTACACAAATGTTTGCCTACCGCACTGCACAAGCAAAATCTGTGCAGTTGGTCTGTGTTTTACTCATGGATATTGACAAAGGGATGTGGGAAACGAGACAATGCCAACATGTGTGGAGTATGGGATGCAAATGCAAATACTTGGGCCAGATGTTGGGGCACAAATATAATTGCAGCATTTGCATAGTGATATAATTGCATTCATATTTGCAATTCTTTTGGTATTATGGTTTGATGTGCTGCTGGCTTTAATGTATCATGCAAACTTATAAAATTGAGTAACCATGCTAAAGTTAACTACATGCTACAATAAGTATGTTATACAAACACAACCACTCATTGAAGATCACCAGTAAAGATGGGACAATTCAGGGATTATGGACATATGGTAAAATAATATCTTTTAATTCTGGAGACTTCATCCTCAAGTCTAGGGAAGAATTAAAATTAGAAGATTACGCTTGTCACTGGTTTACATATCAACAAATAAACTAGATAAAAAAAGGTCATGGTTCTGAGTTTGCTAAAAATGAATTGGAAATCCTAGTATGTGGTAGTGATGATTGTATAATTGCCAAGGTCTATAAAACGTTATTAAAATAGAATTTGGAAAATGAACATGTAAAACACTGTATGATCCGGTGGGCAAGGAATTTTGGGTATAATGTGATGTTTGAACAATGGGAGATTATGTGGATAAAAGGCTTAAAATTCACATTAAATTATAACCTAAAAGAAAATTTTTACAAAATGATGTATTGCTGGTATTTAACACCAGATAAGTTATCTAGAATGTATAAAGATATTTCAAATGAATGTTGGAAATGTAAATGTAAAGAAGGGACTTTTTATCATTTATGGTGGACATGTGATAAGGCAAAGAAATATTGGAGTAGGATTCATACATTAATGCAGAAAATTCTTAAAGTGAACATAAAGATTAAATCAGAAACTTTCCTTTTGGGTCTAATGGAAAGAGAACTGGAAAAAATGTGGAACTCTAATTTTATATATGGTTGATGACAGCAAGATTGCTTTATGCACAAAAGTGGAAGGATACCTCGATTCTTACCATTGACGAATGATTACAAAAGCTGATGAAATTAGCAGAGATGGACCAAATTGACTGTGCTGATAAAACAAAAGAGCATAAGAACCTTTGCTTCTATTTGGAAACTGCTTCTGGACTTTGTGCTTGAGGTGGAAAAAATGATATAATTTTGGGTTTTACCGATTAGACTGATTTGCCAATACAGAAATGGCTAGTGCATAGTACTATAGAAATGTAAAAAGTTGAGATTTGAATTTAATGTCTGATTTTACTGCAACAGAGAGAGTCGGAAGTCAATGCTTTTGGGTTTCTTCCCTCCCTTTCTTCACACCTTTTTTTGTTTTCTCTTTTTCTACTGTCCCCTACTATTTGCTTTTGTATTTTCACATTTTATGTTATAAATAAATACAAAAATAAAAAAGAGACAATTCAGGGATTTGTAGTATAATGCACAGCACTCTTCATTTAACAGCTGGTATGCTCAACTGGCTCTCCTAGAAGCGATAACGATTCAGCTGAGCCACATTCTAAGTAAATCACTTTAATTTTCTCTTGCTCAGGACTCTTAGATTTGAGTTGCAAAAATCTAAGGCAGATATGAAAGGGCAGCCAAGAGACTTCTCTGTACAGGTAGTTCTTGACTTATGACCACAATTGGCATCATAATTTCTGTTGCTAAGCTAGGTGGTTTTTGCCATTGTTATTAAGCAAATCACTGTAGTTGTTAAGTAGATCATGTTATTTAACAAATTTAGCTTCTATTGACTTGATGGACACTGGTTGAGAAAGTTGCAAATAGCAATCACAGGACCTCAACAGATTGCAACAGTCATAAATATATGCCACCTGCAAAGCCTACAATTTTTGATCATGTGAATGTAGGGATGTTGTAGTGGTAGTAAGTATGAGAACCAGTCATAAATAACTGTTTTCAGTGCTATTGTAACTTTGAACAATTGCTAAATGAATGGTTGTAAGTTGAGCACTACCTGTATCAGGAGGGATTTCAACTTCTATAACCACAAGGCAGAGACTGAATGGGATTCTTCAGTTTCTGGATGGAAGATCCAGAAGAAATTATAAACTCAAGGCAAAGATAGTGTTGTACAGGTTGGGAAGGCTGGCAAGATCCTGTTGAATAGTGATGTCTTCCCTTATTACGTGAAACCTGCTGATGAATCCCTTTTTTGGATGGCTTTGTACAATGTTTATAAGTGCATGTTATATTCCTATTTTATTGCATTGTAAGCTTCCCAGAGTTGCTCTGAATAGTGAGATGGGCAGCATATAAATTTAATAAACAAATAAATATACTACACTTCCATTTATCCAGTTTTGATTTAACTTGCTATGTGAACCATTGGTTAGGAATCTATCCATTTGTGATTCATTCAAATCATGGTTAACCAAATCTGCATTTAGTGGGCTCCACAAATTCCATTGGAATATTATTTTCCTTCAAATCCTGCTCAGTTCTTCTCACCCCACACCTGGTTTCACAGTCTGATTAGCACATTGACATCAGACTTTTTCTTAACGGAAGGACTACATATAACCTACAGTTGACCTGGCTGGAAGCTATACAGATAGATGTTACATACTTTAGAGGAATGATCTCCTATCTTGAATATTTATCTAGTTCAAATATTGTAAAAAAATGTAAAAGACTTGTGTTCTATTCAAATCAGAGCAATTATTTCTGAATTGATATCTTTGTTCATAAATCCTAATGAACATTGTTTACTCAGCTCTCCTTCACTCATTGTGTTTTAATTTGAAGATGAATTTCCTCTTCCCCTTCCTTTTTTATAGGTGGATAATATCTAAGTGGCCATCTTAAATAAAAGCTAATCTAATCTAATCTAATCATTAATTTTGTGTCTCTAAGTGCATGTATGTGTGTTGCACATGCCCAGAAGTGTTCTTTAATAAGTGTCTCAACCTCTGTCCTTTGTTCTTGCAAGACAGAAACTAAAGAAAAATCATAACCTGTTGTGTCTAGGATATTTTCTTTGTTGTCTGTGAAAAAATCTCAGCAAACGGAAAAAAATGTTATGCTTCAGATATTATTGCTTTAATTTGAAGCCTATAAGGCAGAATAATATATTGCATTTACAAATCTTAAATGAGACAAACCATTTGGATGCCCACTTGCACTTCTGCCCATCTACCAAAACAATCTCTTGTGGCACTGGAGTGTATATTAAGCCAAATCTCTAAAGAGCAAGATCAGGCACTAATTAAGCTCTTGACAAAACTTTTGTTAAAAAGCAAAAAGTTGTGAAATGAACTGAAGCCAATAACCGGTGCCCTCCTGGGTTGCAAAGTTAATATTTGCCATTAACAGCTGTTGTTTGGTTAACCCATGTGATATGTCCAAACCCTGGATCCCATACTAGGGTAAATAAAATGTCACCTGGTAATTAATGTTCAGAATGTCCTGGCATTGCTTCTTTCTGCGTCAGTACCTGCCAGAGATTAAAGTTTTGCATTGTAACAGTGTTAAATGAATTTTTAAGAAAGCACTTATTAATAGTTCAGTGTACCAGCTTTTTTAATTTAGTGTTAGCAAAAGGCCCACCATCTTTGATGAACAGTGGAAGGCAGGAGTGAATCAGGTACAGGGTCTCTGGAGAAGATGTGAACTCTCCTTGACTGGGATATTTAGAGAGGATTCAGAAGCTCTTGCCTAGTGGAGTTAAGTTTCAACCCATTTAGCTGTTTAAGTACCATCCCAACTCTGTGATTCAGGAACAGATGTAGCTATGGAGACTAGATATAGTCTGCTAAAACCTGAAGCAGACTTCTTCCCTTCCAACCTCTGAAACCTGAAAATTGTAATTTATTAGTCTGTCCCATAGAAGTAAATAGGAACCATTAAGAACAAAATCAGTTCCTCCTTCTGCTAGAAAAGTCTGGTGTGGGGGAAAGAAGGGAGGGAGGGAGGGTCAGCAGAAAAGAGACCATGGATCCACTTTTTTTTTTTCCAGATGAGTAGCTGCATTTTCTCCCATGGCTTCTTAAAGGAAAAACACTTTTGAATGACAACTGTTTCATGAAATAAGAACTATCCACATTGGGAATTGGTGGTGTGTTTGGGAAAAGCGGTTTAAAAAGTTGAGATGATGAATACAGCTACACTGATCCCTTATCATATGTGTAGCAAGGACCCAGCACTTCAACTGCACAACAGGAGCTATCTTGATATTATTTAATACCCATATATGTTGCCTCTTTCAGGTACTTAGCCATCATGTGGTGATATATTAGCAATGGAGGTCAATTTGAGCAAGCCCCATTCCCTTCTGGCCCTGAAGAATGTTATTTAGTTGAATAGTGAAATATCTGCTAGAAAACAATCAAGCTCGGAGAGCACTAAGCACTCCACACCATGGAGATCTTTTGCTTCTTTAACCTGCCAAATATCTCTTCTCTTCAAAAATTCCTGACCACTCAACCCAATATAGCACAACCAACACAAACCCTAAAAGGAATTACACTGCTATACATCAAGAATATTTCAGAACTACCAATAGACTACTACAACTACATGGAATCACACAAACCAACTAAAACCCTTCAAAACATCCTAAGAAGTCCAAAAGATCCAATAACTCTAGAAGGAAAACAGGAGTCTTCTACAACATACCATGTAAAGACTGCAACAACCACTATATAGGACAAACAGGCAGAAGACTGGCAAAACACAAACACCAACCAGCAGTTAGAAGACATGATGAAAATTCTTTAATTTCACAACATAATTATAGACAGATTTAACCATATTTTCAATTGGGAAAATGTGGCCATCCTAGACCAAGCCAAGTACAGAAATGCCAGGTAATTTCTAGAATCTTGGCACTCTGACAAATCAGCCATCAATAGACACATAGACATTAACAACATCTATAGACTATGCAAAAGAGACTCAGCTCAAAAAGGAACACAAAGCCCGAAGCACCTCTCCACCAGCAATCAGCACCCAGATCAGCATAGATTAACATCAGACCAACAATACCCTAATCAAGAAACTGTCAAAGAAGCCAACAGCAAACAGCCCAACTGAAGAATCTATAAACCATCCCCACCAACACTGACAGACAAGCCATTAGAACAGGGATTTCAAACTACCGGCCCGCGGCCGGCCGCACCCACCCCATTGCCAGCAATGGCAAAACAGTCCCGATACATTGTGCAACGTCGCAAGTTTGACATGTCTGCACTAGAATGTAAATTGACAGCAAACTGCACTCCTTACTAGCACTGATGTTACCTAGTTTGGGTAATGAAACATCTGCAAGAAAACAAGCAAGCTTAGAGACCACCAAGGACTCCTCATCTCTTCTCTATTTTGCTGCTAAGTCTTTAACTGACCCATATCACCACCTACATAACTTAGGCATAAAGTCAAACCTTTTGCTGGTCATGTAAAAGGTTTGGTAGGCTTCTTTCCTCTGATCAGACCTACCTCTTCTCTCTGCAATCCTATTTCTCTTTCTACCTCACTCCACACGTCCCTGAATATGGAGATCACATTAAGTAGAAATCTTTGACCAATTCAGTGATGGCTCAGGATGTACTTCCTGCCTATCTTAGCAGTGGGGAACATGCTGGTTCATAAGAAATTGGCCCTGCTGAATGATCACCAAGGCTAGACAATGAAACATGCAAATACATAATCATAATCTATACTTTTCTTTTGGGAGCTGCTTATTATAAAAAAACACAGGGATGGAGGACAGAAGAAGCCTGTAAAGAATATGAACAGAATGGAAGCCGAAAATTAGTATGGCAAAACTTCAGCCTTCCACGTCATGCTTTGTTCCCTTCTTTGTATACTGCTTTGATAGGTTGGGCTGCCCTTGATTCTCAATACTCTCTGAACCCATCATTTCCCTTTCTTTTCACTAAAGTTGATGCCTTTTTCTGAAACAAAAAGAAACACATTATGTCCTATCCTGTCAAAAAAAAACAAACCCAAAAAACCTAAAGTCATAAAATATAATTTAATTCCCTGAGAAGGGTGAGGCTGTAAGTGGTAATTATCGCAAATGTTCTTCTATTTTTATGCACTGTCTTTCTCATTCTCTCTCTCCATGAGAAATTGCCATTACGGCAAAATGCAGCCTTTCCAACAGTTGCAGGGAAATACTCCTCAAATATCCCAGTGGCTATAGGGATAAATGATGGGGGTCAATCAGAACTATAATGAGGTGAAACAGAAGGAGATGGATAAATAGTTTAGAAAGTGATAGTGGAAGTGGGCCTGGAAATTGCCCATGACTATTTATTTTATTATTTATTTATTTATTTAATTTAATTTATTGTGACTTGGTCTTTAGAGCTTTCCTCAGATGAGGATCACAAAAGACATCTCAAAATATAAGCATATCTGATACTTCCCAGCAATAAGACTAAGACAGCAATTGGACCCATCATTCTACCTTGGCTTAGATTCTGACCAAGACCAGGGACTTCAAAAGTGTTGGCCTCTAAAGACAGAAAAGCAAAAACAGGAAAATAGAGGAATGCTTGGCTTTGCTAAGTTGGAGCTCACAAGGCTATTAAGGAATATCCTCTATGAAGCTGGACCCAAATCAAGCTGCTATGAGGGAATGAAGTCAGGATTGCCTGATATGTAGGGCTTGGTATTTCACTGGAACATTGTCAACCTGTAAATGGGTCATCAGAATTTGCTTTAGAGCTTTTATATCCAGAACTTCTGTTCTAGAAAATAGACTTGGTTCTTCTCTCTTCTATGTCTCTGTAAATACAGCCTGCCAATGAGTCATGATTTTAATTGTATAAAAATTTGACCTTAAGTTTTGACTTCAAGATAAACCTGAGAGCTGCACTGCCATGTAAGCCAGACAAATAGCACAAAGCAGTCTAGATACTTATTGAACCTGCAAAGGCATTCCTTCTAAGCTTTCTACTGTTTCCATTCTCCTGACCCAGTACCATAGTGGCAATCTTCCTTGGGTGCTCCAGGTTGACTGGTTTGTTTTCATGGTCACATCTATCAAGGTGTCACTTGGAAAGGACCTAACTAACTGACCAGCTGGAGAGGCAACAGTCCAGGAAACATCACTCATATGCATGGTTTACTTTGCTCATGGGATGAATGCTAAATTACTACAGCTTCACTGCTGGAAAATTATCTAATAGTGTGAACCTTGCCACTTACAGAGAATGATGAGTTATAGTCCAACACATCAGGAAGGTGCCAGGTTTGGAAAGGGCGGTGTAATATATCCGTATAGGCCTCATTAATGCATTCATTTACACCCAGAGGTTTTAGAGACAGATTTGAAGAGCCAACTTCAAAAGGTTTCAGGGTTCAAGGGCTTCCACTGCCTGCCAACTCTTCCAACATTAATTCCACAGGTAAGCTTCTTGGTGGTGACAGCAGCATTAGTGGGGACCTGCAAAATGCCCTCAGTTTTAGATTTCTAGAATACCCTGACATGTTATCACTCTGGGGCAAGTCGCCAGTTGGCTTTTGATATCTACCCAACAATGCCAGATGTTGGTAGGGGGCTTGGATGTAGAGTCAAGTTCAAGTGATTTGGAAAGAAAGAGGCTGAATGTGAAAAATGACAACTCATTTACCACCCATTAGCAACTTTTTAAAAAAGAAGCATCCTTAAAATATTCCCCAAGGAAAATACAGAAATATTTTCTGAAGAAAGAACTAACAAAACAAGAAATAAATAGATAGGACTGCACTGCAAGTAGGAGCCAAGAAACTCCACTGAAATTATTTGAGGGGATTCTAGGCAATCAACCAATTTTTCAGGGAGCTGTTGTGATCACAGCTCCCATTTTTGGGATAAAAGAGAAGTGGGGTGAAGTCATGCTGCATACTTGTCAAGCAAAAATTTCTGTCAAAGCAAAGATGGGGGAGTAATCCTAGTGGAGAAGTTTTTCTGCATTTAAAAAAAAATCAGAGAAACATTATCTAATACTCCTTAAAATACTTATGTGTGTGCATGTGCACCATTTGTTGCTATAACAACCATGCAGTCTGTTCTGTTTTCACCGAGTAAGAAGCATCTCAAGGTAGAGCTTGGGGAGAAAAGTTTTCTGACCTGTTTAATAAATCATTGGTGATATTTATCTATCCTTTACTTCAATAGTAACTCTTTTAATTTTACACAAGGTATAATTTTGTCTCCCAAAAAGTAGAGAAGGGAACTAGGGGATTAGCCATATTGGATCTAATCCTCACTAACAGAGATGAAATGATAGAAGGTGTTGAAGCCACAAGAACCTTGGGGGGAAGCGATCGTGCAATTGGAATTCAACATTATGGAAGCACAAGTAATAGAACACAGTCAAACTAGAGTCTTGGATTTTAAGAGAGCTAATTTCAATAAACTTAGAGAGAGTTTAGGAAGGATTCCATGGATGAGAATCCTCAAGGGGAAAACAATTCAAGAAGCTTGGGAAATTTTGAAAAGTGAGATGATAATAAAAGCCCAGTCTAGCACAATACCAACAAAGAAGAAAAATAACAGCTCTCAAAAGAAACCAGCATGGCTGCATAAAGAACTCTCTGATAAATTGAAAGATAAAAAGGACAAGTATAAAAAGTGGAAAGAGGGGCACATAACTAAGGTAGAATATCAGCAAATAGCCCGAGCCTGCAAAGATGAAGTGAGAAAAGCTAAGACTCAAAATGAACTAAAGCTTGCGACCAAAGTCAAAAATAACAAAAAAAAGCTTCTTTCAATATGCAAAAAAACAAGAAAAAAATTAAGAAAATGATTGATCCATTGGTGGGGGAAAGTGGCAAGAAGCTGACAAGCAACAGGGAGAGAGCAGAACTATTTAACTCATTTTTTGCATCTGTCTTTACACAAAGGGAAAAAAAATAGTCCAACCTATCAAAACAGTACCATAGAAAACAGATTAGAAACACAAATTAAGATAAGCAAGAAAATGGTAAGTGAGCACCTGTCCAGCCTAGACGAATTCAAATCACCAGGAGCAGATGGATTACACCCCAAGGTTCTCAAGGAACTGGCAGATGTGATCTCAGAACCACTGAACTATAATTTTCAAAGATCCTGGAGCACTGGGGAACTACCAGAGGACTGGAAAAGAGCTGATATAGTTCCCATCTTCAAAAAGGGGGAAAAATGGATCCAGGAAATTACAGACCTATCAGCCTGACCTCAATACTTCGGAAGATTCTGAAAAAGATAATCAAGCAATGAATCAGTGAACACCTAGAGACAAAGTCATTACTAAAAGCCAACATGGGTTAGTCAACAACATATCATGCCAGCCAAATCTTATTGCATTCTATGACCAAGTGACAAAATTAGTGGACCAGAGAAATGCTGTGGATATAATTTACTTGGACTTCAGTAAGGCATTTGATAAAGTAGATCACAACTTACTACTTGATAAGATAGAAAAATGTGGGTTAGACAGCATCACCACCAGACGGATTCATAGCTGGCTGACCGGCCGTATTCAACGTGTGGTCCTCAATGGAACAGCATCTACATGGAGGGAAGGGTGTAGTGGGGTGCCCCAGGGTTCTGTCCTGGGCCCAGTGCTTTTCAACATCTTCATCAATGATTTGGATGATGGAATAGATGGGGAACTCATCAAATTTGCAGATGATACCAAGCTGGCAGGAATAACCAACACTCCAGAAGACAGGCTTAGGATACAGGAGGATCTGGACAGACTTGAACATTGGGCGCTATATAACAAAATGAAATTCAATGGTGAAAAAAGTAAGGTTCTACATTTAGGCAAGAAAAACCAAATGCACAGGAATAGTATAGGGGGTACCTTGCTCCATAGTAGTAACTGTGAGAGGGATCTCGGAGTCCTAGTGGACAATCACTTAAATATGAGCCAGCAGTATGCTGCAGCTGCCAAAAAAGCCAACACAGTGCTAGGCTGCATTAACAGATAATAATCAAGATCACATGAAGTATTAACACCACTTTACAATGCCTTGGTAAGGCCACACTTGGAATACTGCATCCAGTTTTGGTCACCACTATGTAAAAAAGATGTACTCTTTCTAGAGTACAGAGAAGAGCAACAAAGATGATTAGGGGATTGGAGGCTAAAACATATAAGGAACAGTTGCTGGAATGTCTAGTTTAATGAAGAGAAGGACGAGGGGGGACATGATAGCAGTGTTCCAATATCTCAGGGGCTGCCACAAAGAAGAGGGAGTCAAGCTATTCTCCAAAGCACCTGAAGGCAGGATAAGAAGCAACGGATGGAAACCAATCAAGGAGAGAAGCAACCCAGAATTAAGGAGAAACTTCCTGACAGTTAGAACAATTAACCAGTGGAACAACCTGCCTCCAGAAGCGGTGAATGCTCCAACACTGGAAGTCTGTAAGAAGAGATTGGACAGCCATTTGTCTGAAATAGTATAGGGTTTCCTGCCTGAGCAGGGAGTTGGACTAGATGACCTCCAAGGTTCCTTCCAGCTTCATTACTATTACTATTATTATTAATCTTACAGCATGTTAAAAATCAGTACATTTAATATGATACACTTTTGAGATATCCACATCATCAGATACGCAAATGATTTACTGCATAGTAATAAGCAGATTACTGCATCAACCTTGTTTACAAATACATGAATTAGTCTTAAAGTGGTATAAAACTCCATTATTTTTAGCTATCAGGAAGTGGCAAAAAGCATTCCATGCAGCACATCAGCAAATAGCCATGTTCTCCGTCCAACAATTTCCAATGTCTCAGTGTCTTCATGTAGAAGGAGAAACCAGGAGTACAGAAATAACCTTGAAAACAGGATGCATAAACTCGAAAGTAAATATTAACATTGTCATGGGATGGAAGAAAGGGTGAGAAAGAAATTCAAGATAATTTCCCCCTCTCCTTGATTCTCTTTGATGTAAGAGGGTGAAGATGGAAATTCTTTCTTGTATCATATTCCACAATAATAAAGCAAAGCTCCAGTAATCCATGCAGTGTCTGACAATAGAGCCAGACAAGACCGTGGTCTGAGAATTTAAACAGCTGTTGCCATTAGAATAGTCAATTAATAGGCCATAAGGACTAAATATATGGTTCAATGTAAAGAAGTATCCTATCTTATTCTGTACTTTAAGCTGCTACCAGTGATTGTGCTTCTCTATGTTGAGGAAGATCTGTTTATATGTTGCAGAGTGATAGAAGAATGAGGCTCAATATCAGTTAAAATGTTGCACTAGAATGAAAATAATAATGTTCGTGTATGAGCCACATCACAGGCATAGAAAATTAATACTTCTAATCTCCAGTTCTCAGTTTTGTTGAAATACAGTATATCAGCAGTTGGTTCAAAAGTAGAGTTTTTGTATATACATAAATAAATCTGGCAACTAGTCTAATGTTGAAAAATCTATCTGAGCTAGTTTTTTTCCATGTGGCATCATAATTTGTTCATAAATTTCTTGGCATACCTAGATTTGGCATGCATATACATAACCTTTATGCTATTTTTTTCAGAGTATGCAAACTTTAGTAAAGCATGGAAAAAAGAGTGAAATGTAACAGACAAAATAAGTTAAAGACAGGAGAGAAAAAGATAGCAGGAAATATAACTAAATTTAGATGATTGTTGTTGTTGTTAGTTGTGAAGTCGTGTCCGACCCATCACGACCCCATGGACAACATTCCTCCATTTAGATGATTACATTTAACCATAATGTAACAAAAATTGCTTATATGATCAGCCCTACCAACAGAGTCATCAAACCATGCAAGTTCTCGTCCCTCCCAAAAAAGCCCACCCTTTTTTTTAGGACGATTCTTTAAAAAAATGTTAAGTTGCTGTCTTTACATTCTCAAGCTTTTCTGCAAAGACTCATGGACTGTATTATCAGACCATTCTTGCACAACATGCAAGCAAAGTCTGCATCTCCAGATACCTACGTTATGACTGACCTCTTGCAATCAAGATTGGTGTGTCCATTCTTTTGGATAACTTTGGAAAATCTGGAATCTTCTAAGAAAGTAAGAGACAAGGAAAAAAAGAAGAAAAAAGAAAAAAAGGAGAAAAGAAAAAGAAAGAGAAAGAGAGAGAGAGAGAAAAAAAGAAAGTAAGAGACAAGGCATGACAGCAGATAGAGTATAATATTGATTCCTTGGGGTAATGGGTATAATTCACAAAAATTATGCCATAATTAATGGATTGTTTTGAAAATGCCAGACTGACATAGAAACCTTCTAGAAAGGATTTAAAATCTAATGCATGAATGGGCAACATTTTGGTTGGCCAGGGATTATACATAACATTTTGGGAGTACCAAGGCTATAAAGATGCCAAATAGACAAAACAAACTAATATACATGAACAACATCTGAATATTCTGTATTGTCCTTAATTAGAATGGGGATCTAAAACAGCGGTCCCTTTTTAAATTGCATATAGAACTTTTTAAAAGTTCCCTTTAAAGTTTCCATGAGTTTCCTCATTAATGGCAAAAAACTATGCTACCAGTTTTCAGTCTTTGTGACCAGGGGACTTACTGGGTGCTGTAAAAGGCATTCAAGACCTTGAGTTGCTCATTCCTACTCTAGAGTTAGTTGATTTTGTGGCTCATCATGAATTGTTCTGAAATTATAGATGATGAGAAAGATTGTTAGTATATTTAAAGCAGTGTTCCCAAATTGCCTTTCAGATATGTTGAGATTGCACCCCTGACAAATTCTTCCCAACACATATGGGAGGGGGACAATATACTATAGAAGGGTATCTCTTTTGTCAATGAAAATAAAGATAGAATTTCATCTCAAAAGTCAACTATACTGAATTTATGCCTACTATTCAGCTACTAAAGATGCTGGAGTTGGGAGTGAGGAAAGAAAAAATGTGATATGTGTGCGATATATATTATATGGCTGGGTGATATGGCTTCAACTGACCAAAAAATGAACTGTAACTCTTTCTTTATCAAAGAGTCTTAAAAGAACTTGGTTCAGACAACTGCCAGCATGTTTGTGTATGAGCCTAATTCCTCTCTTACACTTTTTGCAATTGGCACTACAACACAACAAAACTAGAACAAAACAGGATAAGTGCCTAAATCATGACTTGTGGACAAGACAAAGCCAGCATGATGGAGACAGAGGATAACATTTGGTTTATGAAGCTATTCTAATGATGCTTTAAATAGCTAACAAAAGCAAGCACTATGCCTGATAAAGAATCCATTATAGCAGGTTATTTGAGGACTGAAATAAAAGCAAAGAACTGAACAAAAAGCAGAGTTACTGAAATGAACAAGAGAACATGAGTTATGACAAAAGGACATCTAAGTTAAAAAGATAATACAAGATCTTGGAGGAAAGATTAGGCTTTGTCCAGATCAGATCCATATTTTTATTTTTATTATTATAGTTTATTGCATAGTCAGCCAGATATTCAGATTGGATTTGACATTTTTGTCTACCTACTGAGTCCTTTCTAAAGACCCGGGGTGGGCAGGTGTGGATGGTTGATGGTGTTGCAGATATTGTCACAGGAGGTAAGCTGTTCTGAGTAAAGTTGCCTTTTGCAAATGACCCATGGTGAATTTGTCAATACCAATAGTGTTCAAATGGTGCTCCAGTTATTTTGAGATTATACCCAAGGCACCTTTGCTTGCTTTTGCCACAGATGTTCTATTTCCAAGAAAATCGGAGGGGGGGGATCACAGGTTGAAAACGAGAAAATAACTTATAGTAAATACAAATTGAAGGCTGGAAAAATGAAAAGTTCTTTGTCAGGTGACAGGTAAGACTTCATTCTGCAATCATTAGAACCACCACTAAATAAAAAAACCCAGGCAGCTATTTTCCCTAGTAATGCTCTCAGAGAAATTCCTCCAATGATCCTAAGGTTAGATATTTTGAGGATCTAAAATAATGTCATGGACTGGGTCTAGAAATGCTAGCAAAGATAATAAATATAGTCTTATCACCAATCCTTACTTGGCAAGTGTCATTTTTTTTGAAGACTGATTAAAGTAAACCATTATCACAGTAACACCTTTGGATAAATGGTAAGAATGTTTTTTGAGAATGCTTATAAAAGATCAAATGCATGAGTTGCCTTTTTGACCTCCTTAGTATCTTGCAGATATATGGGGAAGGAGAAGCAGCTACATCTTGATTTAGTGCATGTGTTCGATTGCCACAAACACCAAATGCCAAGGAAATAAATGTAGTCTTGCATTATCATCCCCAATAATTGCCTACTTAGATACAGCTGTTATAAGTGCCCATCAGATCTCTCTCGAGAGAGAGCTTATCACTGGGTGTTATTTTGAGGCAAGTCTGGCCCTGCTGTCTTAACTTGCAAAAAATGTGGATAATGGTAGCCAGAATATTTTGTAGGAGCCACGAAGTTCCAAACTGACTGTGTGATGATTACAGGTGATTATTCATTTTCTTTCCCATTCCTAACATAGCAGCAAAATTATTTTGTTGCGCTTTTCAAATATTTTAAAGTGTTTATAGGGATCTGATCTGAATATGAAATCTAGCATGGAAGCAAGGCAGGTAGTCCTCAGCTTATGATCACAATGGAGCCCAAAATTTCTGTTGCTAAGTAAAGCATTTGTTAAGTGAGTTTTGCCCCATTTTACGACTTTTCTTGCCACAGTTGTTAAGTGAATCACTGCTGTTGGTAAATTAAGTAATATACTTGTTAACTGAAACTGGTTTCCCCATTGACTTTGCTTGCCAGAAGATCACAAAAGGTGATCGCCATGTCCTGGAGACACTGAAATTGTCATAAATATGAATCAGTTGCCAAGCATCTGAATTTTGATCACATGACTATGGGGATGCTGTGATGCTTGTAAGTGTGAAAAATGTCCATAAGTCACTTATTTCAGTGATGTTGTAACTTTGAACGATCACTAAATGTAAATGTTGTAAGTAGACGACTATCTATATAGGTTGACTACCTGTTGCAGAGTTTAAGTTGTGTCTCCAGGTCCTCTTAGCTTGTTTATCTTCAGATAAATGCTCATATAAAAATATCCCTGTAGCCTCTCCCCCCAAAAAAGGCCTCTGGTTTCAGGTTTCCCATTGTTTTTTTTTTATTTATTATAAAATTCTTTTATTAAAACAATCAACATTGAACATAAAAACATATTATGCAGCAATCATCATGGCACCTGATATACAATACTAAGTATTAGTCATTGAAAACGTCTGAATTAGTAAGCCTTTTTCCACTCCTCGCATCTAGCCTCAACTATACTCCCGTTACACTTTGTTTGATTGGTGTTTCTCTTATCTGGTTCCATATTAATGTGATCAACATTAAACCAAAGATCATATTGCTAAACAATCATCCTAGAACATAGCATACAACATTAGGTATTAATCTTTGTAAACATCTGTTTTAGTAAATGTTCTTCCCTCCTCCCTTCCCTCTTCAAGTATACTCCGAGTACCTTTTGTTTGGTTGGTGTTTCTCTTATATATGGTCTATCTACTGTATCTAGTCTATTGCATAAACCCGTTTGGCACTATGAAGTCAATTGAGGGCAATTGAGTAGAAATTTCCTGTTACAGGGTATCAGGACATCCAGGAGCACATGTCAGCAATGAGAATCAGGCAGATGTGACTGTTTCAAAAAACATTTTATTCTTATCATATCCCCTCCTTCCCCCAACTTTGTTCAAAGAGGGGGGGAGAGAGAGCAAGACATTACAGCCCTCAACTACTCAACAAGACAACCATATGAATCAGAAACTTATTATTTTTTATAATTTAATTCCTTATTCAGTTTTAGGCACAGTTAATAAATTTGTAAAATTATTGCTGCTGGTTATCCAAAGATTAGAGTTCGGTTTGTCCCCAGAGGTAGAATTCTCTCATTAGATGTGTTGTCTGCACAATAAAGAACTTAGCAGAATTGTTTTCAAACTGAATATTAATGGCTGTCTTAGTAACACGAATCTGTCCCTGAGTGTCTTTAATTGAGCTACATCTGCCTGTCTATTGAGGTCCAAAAGCTAAACAATTTACCAGGCTGTTCACCCTTCCCAATAATTCCACTTTAATACAGGTCAAGGCAAATTCAACTTGAGAGAAAAGCAATTTGTGTTTCATTAATTTATTGGAATCCCCATAGGTTGGCATGGCATTGTAATTGTTTGTGGCTTCTTGTAGCCAATGTTCAAGTTTATTCAACTTCTTCCTCTGATATTTCCTTTCAGAGAAAGACAAGGAATAATGTTTTAAAAGCTTTCCAGAATGGAACCCAGAATACCAGGTGAGACCCTGATGGCCAAGTCATGGGTCTCACATTTTATATTTGGTGCACCTAGTGCATTCAGAATATAGTTTGTGTCCAATTGTGTTGGGAGGATAGGAGTGAATACTCTTATTTGTTCTGATTATCATTTGGAGTACCTCACAACAATTTCTCAATGGTTACAGCCAAAGCATGGCGGTATCATCCATTTTTCAATTTCTTCTTAATCGTTATTATGCCAGTCCCTTTCCAATTTAAAGGTAGTCCTTCGCTTACAATCATTCATTTAGTGATGGTTCAGTGTTACACTGGCACTGAAAAGAGTGACTTATGACAGTTCTTGTGCTTATGAGCCTCATACCATCCCCATCATCTGATGAAAATTCGGGCACTTGGCAATGGGCCTATATTTACGATGGTTGCAGATTCCCAGGGTCACGTCATCACCATTTACTAACTTCCCAGCTGGCTTTGTTCAAGTAATGTCAGTGGAGAAAGCTGCATTCACTCAATGACGGTGTGATGCACTTAACAACTGCAGTGATTCACTTAACAATCAGGACAAAAAGGATTATAAAATTGGGTGTGATTTACTTAACAACCGCTTAGCAGTGGAAATTTTGGTTCCAGTTGTGGCTGTAAGTTTAGAACTAGCTTTAGTTCAGCTTTTCATGCCAGAATTACATAGCTGGGAAATTTTTCCAACCTCCAAATGAAAATTTATGCTAATATACATATTAACTGAACCTATTTTCTTTTTAAAAACTTGTCCAAATGTTGAAAACATACTGTCCCAAACTGATGACTTCTGGGTATAAAAGACAACTTTCTTCACTCCCAGGTGGCTCAACCAAAAATATAATCCTGCACATCTGGTGGACACCCACTTTACAAAGACCAATCAGTCAATATGACATAGAAGAAGATCAATTTTGGCAGCTGCTGTAAAGTGTGGCATGATCATAACTTTCAAATCCCTGCTGGTCTGAACTTGGCAGAGTAGAAGAGGTCTAGAGCAGGGCTTCTCAACCTTGGCAACTTTAAGACTTGTGGACTTCAACTCCCAGAATTCCTCAGCCAGCTTTGCTGGCTGAGGAATTCTGGGAGTTGAAGTCCACAAGTCTTAAAGTTGCCAAGGTTGAGAAGCCCTGCTCTAGAGCCTGCCATACATTTTTCATTCTGTTGAGGGAGTATTTAGGGAGAAGAAAGCTTGGACTCCCTGTTCTTGGTCTCTGATGTTAACGCTGTGCTATCAAAAAGGGAAAAGGCAGTGGATCTTTCTGAAGGTGAGAGGTAGGAATGCCAAAGCTGAATCTACTCTCCCTGTGAGTTGAGACTTCCATTTCTTTGCCCTTGGAGACGGAATTTCAGTTTGTTCTATGAATGGTCATATTCTACAGGAATGCACTGTAAGTGACGTAGAATTGTAGCTGTATTTTCTTACTCAAAGGAAAAAGACAGAGAAATAACAACACAGCAAGATTCACGGTATGGAATCATCTTGGGATTGCCTACCTTTTTTTCTAAAAATATAGTGGGATAGAACAGATAGATTTGTTCCCACACATAAATTTACTTTTTGTCAGTCATCCAGGTATAAGACAGAATGGAACTGCTGGCTGGCCATTCTGTCAGGGTAAATATTTTCCTTATTGCTAGAGCTTCTGGAAACAAGCCACTGAGGCAGATGAGTTGTCTTTAAATTTCACAAATTTTCAATTGCTGAGGATTTCAGTCCTTTTCTTCTGAGCTGGGCAAAATATTCCATTCTGAACTGAATCCAGCAAAATCCAGGATTTTCACACTTACTCACAAGCCTCTTAGAAATACCTCTGAGGCTATCAAACTATCCATGTAAGGTGGCTCCTTACACATCACCACAAAGAGGACATGGATTTAAATCACTCTGAATATGTGCAAGCTGGAGGTGAGTGGGTGAGAAACAAAAACTAGCTGTCTCTGTCTGTATTAAGAGTGAGGAGAGAATGATTAATAGCTTGAATTTGAAGAGCCATGCACTCTTATTGTATGTGTGTGTGTTTATATGTGTGCGTGTGCGTGTATGTATACAGTGAGTCCTTGACTTATTCAGCAGAAAATTTCTATTGCTAAATGAGATATTTGTTAAGTGAATTTTGCCCCATTTTATGACCTTTGTTACTAACATGGTTGTTAAGTGAATCTGGCTTCCCCATTGACTTTGCTTATCAGATCATCACAAAAGAGGATCACATGATGCCAGGACACAGCAACTGTCGTAAATATGAGTCAGTTGCCAAGCTTCTGAATTTTGATCACATGACCATGGAGATGCTGCAATGGTCATAATTGTGAAAAATTGTCATAGGTCACTTTTTTCAGTGCCATTGTAACTTTAAACGGTCACTAAATAAACTGTTGCAAATTGAGGATTACCTGTAGATGAGTTCTTGGATGCATTTCAAGAGGGTAGACCTCTCTTAAAGGTTATCCCACTATCCAAGGCTGGTTGAAGATGAAAGAGCATACTGAGAGAATACCTCTTGTGCCTAAGATACATGTAAACAGGGAACAGTTAAGCACTCCATCCTGTATTGCCCAATTTCTCCAATGGGTTCATGTATCACTATAAACTATGCTTAATCACAACTAATTTAATATATTAGCTGGATTAATACATTACCCTGAAATATAAAGCATGATTTACTGGCCACAGTAAATGGTCAGTTAATACCTAGGCTAAGCCTAGACCAGGCATTGAAGTTATGGTCTAGACTGAGCAAGGTTTCCAAACTGTGAGGTCTGCCTCATGTGGGAAAGTACAGACAGCATCCCAGGAGAGGTATGAAGAATTATTGAGTACCCTTTGTGATCCTTTCTGGTGTTTGGATTTTTAGCAGGTGTCTACATTAAGGTTACACTAAAGGAATGTGTGATGGACAAATATTTAGGAACCCCTGGTCTAGTGAGATGTGTGAATCAAGTCTTTTTGACAATTTGCTCCAACAATCATTGCTTAGGATAGAGATGGACAGATCTGGTTGTTCTTTAGAGGTTTTGCAAAATTTTATAAATCTTTGCTGCTGCTAATTATTTGAGTGATTAGATTGCTGAGGACTGTAACCTCAATTTTAGATACTTTAAGCAAATTCTTGTCCTGATCTATGAGTTCAGCAGCAGCTGGTTCTGCCAGCTTAGAGCTACTCCAGATGAGGGTTGCAAACATCTGGATGATCACTAGATGGGGGCAAGAGATGCAGAAAATTCTAACTTGTTGCTGCCATTTAATGGTCACTTGGAGCTCAGCAGCTCAGTTTGGTGCCATTTTTTTCAACCTTGCTCCCAATTAATGGAACTTGCCATTTGAATAATAAAAAAAATTAAACAGAAGCTTGAATTATGCTGAGAATTTTTTGCCACTATCAAGTCACAGTACTATTAACTCATCTTTGGGTCAGCAGAAATCCATAGTGGATTTCTCCTCTTGCTCTCCCCATTGCTGATTCAATCTTGCATCTGTTCCTAGTCATCTAACTTCCAAGTTAAGACTTGATTTTAAAAAAACAAAAACAAAAAAAACACAAAAACTAACAGGTTTTCTTTCCTACTTTGACTTTAATAGAGATCTAGTCCATTTTTGCTTATTATAACAGCTGTACCATTATTCTCTTCTCAAGAGAATTAAGAAACTGATTTCTAAAAAAACCTGACATCCTACATTCCTATACATCTCAGTGTAAATAGCAAGGACACTTATATACTGCTTCACAGTGCTTTACAGCCCCCTCTAAGCAGTTTACAGAGTCAGCATATGGCCCAAATAATCTGGGTCTATCCACTAAGTTTTCTCCCAGATTCCGTGATAAATTCATAATCGTTATAGATTGGTTGGAGAATAATGCATTGCTTTCAGTGGATCATCAGCTTGGTCTAGTTGAAAACCATGACAAATAATTTGTGCATGTTTGTTTTCTTTCCTGGCTTCCCAGGAAATGCAGCAGTCCTGAATACTGACTGGTTTAGAATAGAATAGAATAATAATTTTATTTTCACTTTGAGTGTACACTAGTCGGCATACATTAACATGAAATTTCATTGCATACAGCTCTCAAAAGGTCATCACCTCCGATATACACGATATACATAAATATGACATAAATAAATAAATAAATACAGAATTATGCATATACCCACATATATTAAATGACACAGAGAAATGGCATGGCGAGAAAAATGAATGTTGTGAGTTTACCAGATGGCTGGCCTAGGGAACAAAACCATTACAGAGCTTTGGGTAATCCTGCTAGAAATACTTTGAAACCTCCTCCCGAAGGGGAGCAACAGAAATAAACCGTAAAGTGGGTGCAGAATCTTGTCTCTGTTCTGTTTGTTCAAAAGAAAAGGCGATAATCAATTGGCTATAAAAAACAAACAAACCCGTTTCCCATTTATTAAATTACTGACTTCTCAGTGGCCTGCAAGAAAGTTTTCTTCAGAGTCCCACCCAATTCCCATTCCTTATTTTATTCCATTAAAGACTTCCAGAATAAATATGCAGGCCAAACATGTAATGATGTGGCTATTAGGTAAAAGGATTAACCTGGAGCCTGAAAGTTGTTAAACTTGTTTATGGAAGCAACCTCTGAAATGAATATTTTACCAGTTGGCTGTGTACATTTTGCTTCCTGTGAGTCAACATGTCCTTAAATGCCCCCCATTCTAGGAATGACACTATTTCATAGAGGCTTTTGGGCATTAGCAATGGCACAATCTTATGCATAGGTGTAAGCATACAGTGTACATTAAGAGACTAAATAAACTTACACTGAATGGTGCTTATGTCTGGATAAATATGTGTAGGAATATGCTGATAGTTTCTGCTCCCCAAAGAAAAGTGGAAAATGTATTAAAAAGGAGGTGATGGCAGAGGACAAATGGATGGGCCAAGGGATAGAAAAGATGTGCTGAATAGTGGGAAAGCAAGCAGGGCTAAATGTATTACTTCTGAAATCATACAATAAAAATCTATATTTTTTTCACTAGACACAGAATTTAATATTCCAACTATCTAAGTTCTGTTTTTTAAAATATTTTTTGTATTTCAGGTAGATTCTATCTTACTGCTCCATACCTGATTTAATTAAGCACATCAACTATGTATAACTATTCAAAAATAAATCAGACTGACTTTAACAAAACTTACTCTTGGAGGTATATAGAAGACTGCAACTCATTTCTCTTTTAAATTTTCAGTTGATCTGCTGATTGCTTGAGGGTTTATGTATGTATATGTTGGTATGTTTTCTACATTGAGAGCCAGTTTGGTATGATGGTAAAGGCATCAAACTAGAAACTGGGAGAGTAAGTTCTAGTCCTGCCTTAGGCACATAACTAGCTTGCTGACCTTGTACCAGTCACACACTCTCAATCTGGTGAAGAAGGCATTGGCAAACCACTTCTGAAAAAATCTTACAAGAAAACTGCATGGATTTACCCAGGTAGTCTCTGAGAACTAAACACAAGGGAAAGTGTTTTATATGGAGCACTGGCCTGATTTCTTTTAATGTTTTGAACAGTGCTTTTTTTGTAAGAAAAAAGGTGCCGGAACTCACATCTTGTTAATCTTTTATTTAAAAAATTATATATTCAGTTCATAGCAGGACCAGTGGTTGAGAAGTAATGAGTTTTTTTTTTTCATTTTTAAATTTGGGGTCATACTTTTACACTAAAAATTTAAAAAAGATTTTCAATTCACCAACAATTTTTTAAAATAAAGAAATTATTGACTTTTCGCACATAGTCAATCACTGTACACACACCCACACATGTTGTGTAATGAAATGTAATGGCCGCTACCCGCAGTAAGCACTCAGCCTGTGACCACACAACCAATCACAAGCCGAGCAGTGCCACAACCCGAGCAGTGCCATCACAACCAGCGCAGACAAAGTATGCATGCATCAAAACCAACACGCAAGCAGCTCACATGCACCATTTTAATGATTTTGTCGTCAATCTGCTATGCTCAACAGGGCAATTCAAGTCCATATGGACCAAACATCAAATTTTTAAAAGTTACTTTTAAAATTTGGAAAATCCGTCGAAAAAAGGTGCCGGAACCCTGTTCCGCTGTGTTCTATGACAAAAAAAGCACTGGTTTTGAAGGCAAATTTGGGCAGCTAAAATGGGCCTATATGCCATTGCTAGAATTTTTTGAGGGTACCTCATCCAATTACTAGCCAGCAAATATGTATGATTGCTAATTAAAATACAGCAAACAGAATACAGTGTGGAACAGCACTTTCTATAATCTTCAGACATGCAGACTGGAGATAATGAGATATATAGAATAATGTACCTAAAAACTACAATTCCATGTATATCACCCTTCCTGATCTTTGGAAAAAATGTTAGAAGTGTATGTTCAGCTTGTTTTTTTTAGGTGAGAATTGTTTTTACACCATGGATGCAAAAAATTATTGCAGGGCATGAGGCTTCCATTTATTTCCTAGATCAGATATTTTGCCCACTTTTGATAGCATCCATCAACTTATCGCAATTTTAATAATAGACAACACTGAAAGAGGATTTTGGGTCTCACTGGTTGTCCTACACAAATTAATTAAAATTAATTAATGTTAAAATTCCAGTTCTGGTAGAAAATCAGATCCCTTACAGATACCATCTTAACCAATACTTGAAAAATACCTTGGAGAGATAAATCTTGATACATCAGCAAGACTACTTGAGAGAATCAAACAATCTGATCCTAAGCAGTTTAGGTCTTTGGAGGATAAGAACAATGCTCTAAATACTTGCAGGATGAGGCCCTATATTTTCTGGCTACCTCTACCTATAACTATCACCTAAGGAATACTGGGAGTTGAAGTCTACACTTCTTAAAATTGCCAAGATTGAGAAACACTGTGCTAAACTATCACTGTGACTTAAGTTTCTATTTGTTTCAATAAGTATGACAGCATTTAACTCATATAACCTTCATATGTGATCAGACCAGGATATTGTGGGTTCTTGTGTCAGCACAGTATAATGCCATGCTGCTAATCAGCCTATTTGTCTCCAATGGGGAAAATGAATGTTGGTTCTTATTTTGAATGAAATAGTGATTTCCGCTGTGTTCCTTGCTTGGTCAAGGTGGGCTTTATTTATCTTCAAATAAACAGAGCAAGTTGAGAAAATTATAAGAGTATCTGGGTAATATTATGTACCAATATCAATGGCCATGAATACTATTGTCACATAGTTTTTCTCTCTGTCTTTTGGATTCCGATAGTTAATGCAAAACTCATATTGAATTCTGCCTATCCAGAATTAATTTTTGGAAACTCAGACCAAACGCAGATGTAATGAAAGAAAACTCTCCTGAATTTTCCTTGTGCTGTTTGCTTTTTTAGGAACTATATGTTTTGCTGTATCAGACAAATATCTATATATCATTCTGTTTTAATTCAGTTACTATATTGGGGAATTTGTAAGCTGCTCAGAGAACACTGAAATCATATCAGACAAGGGATTGGAATCAGGAATGACACCAAATCATTTTGTGTGTATTTCTCTCTTGCAAATTAGAGTCATTCATCCAACAAGTACCTTGCCGAATTTTCTCTGCAGTTCAGATTTAACAATATGAGAACTGCCAGTGTAACATGGAAAACTCCACTAGGTTTTCATCTCAAGTGTGTCCCAATGAAAGAAATTAAAATATTTACTCTGTGAACACATCCTGACAAACTATAACTCAACAGGGTGATATACTTGACTACAAGAACTGTAGCACATACACCTCTGCTGGTTATGAAATTGCTTGTATTGGCCAACATCCGAAATGCTGCCAGAGATATCTTACTCCTGCACAGCCTAGTCCTTAAGTTTCAAAAAGTTTAAATCTGTTATCAAGTCTGTTCAAAAGTTATTGAACCAAAAAATCCTTAGGGGACTTAGCAGAGGATATCCCACAAAAATTCAGAGATCTCAGGGTTCAAAAACTAATTCGTTTGGTTCCTTTTGAAGAAAAGTAAGCTAAACTTGCTGTAGATGACCAAACCAAATATTAGCAATAGGTAGCAACATTGGAAAACACTTTTTCCAAGGGAAAAACAAATCTCCTTTCCACAACTATTAGCCACTAGTCTTAAGATGGCCATTCTTAAACAAAGAATCTTTAAAAAGTTATTCTTTGAAAGAGATGATCTTCACTTCATGAAGAGGTTTATCTTCATGAAGATAATTGTTTGTACAATTATTCATGTTTTAGTTCATAAATGCAAATTGCATTGTCACTCAATAGCTGTTCTACAAAAAGCCACTACTGTTTTCTTTTGACATCACTGATTGTACTTTACTCTCACTCCTAAATGATTCAGAATATGTGAATGAAGAGGTTTGTGTGTGGACTTTCAGAAGCCGTAGTCCAGAACATCAAGGACTGACTGGTAATCAAGTGGAGGATTTCTGCTACAAGTTTTTGCTCTTCTTCAGAAGCCACGATTCCTGGGAACAAACCAGCATCAGAAATAAGCAGTTCAAATTGCAGCTATCTAGATTTTATTTAAATGTAGAGAAAACCTCCCTGATTATAAAATCAGTCCAACAGTAGAGTACTCTATCAATGGAGGTTGTTGGCTGTCCAGCCACCTCTCAAAATAGCTTAACTGGTTTTCTACACTTTACAGAGAGTTGGACTAGTCCATAGTGCCTGAGTCTTAGCAGCTGTAAGATGTATGGATTTCAACTCCCAAAATTCTCCAGCTAGCATGCTGGCTGGGGAATTCTGGGAACTGAAGTTCACTATCTTAAACCTGTCAAGACTGGAATGCATTGGAGTAGGCAATTCATCTGGTCGTTTCCAGCTCTACAATTCTTGGTTGTTTTATGATTTCAAATGTCTTGCAATACAATTATTAATCTCTTGGAACTGAAACCTAAAGAAGAGGGGATTGGCACTGGGCTGGAAAGGCAGGACAGGGAAAGAAAGATACAGGGATTGATGAAGAGTTGTCAAGAAAGCTATTGTTTCTTGATTAACTTTTCCCTCCTGCGGCACTCTGCTGCTCTTCGGAACGGGCTAAGACGGGCAGCTACTGATCTCTTTTGAGTGGCGTCATTTTAATAGGCGTCCAGCTGAGGGCTTCTTAGGAGCCAGAATCCTGATGCCTACCTGCCTCCTTTGGAGGACTCAATAATTCAGGCGGCAGCTGGCAAGAGACCAAGCTTCCCTCCCCTCCCCTCCTCTCCCCCACTCTTGCCGCCTCCTCTTCGCCTGCCCTCCCACCGCTTCCTCAAGCCTCCCCTAACGCAGCTATGAAGGAGAGTTGAGCTCTGCCACCTTCAGTTGCTTTTGCAGCACGGGAAGTTAGCACCGGGCAGCGCCTGCTGCTAAGGGGATCCCGGGGGACTGAAAAGAGGCAAAGGCAAAGGGAGGGAATCCAGAGGGAGAGTTTTTCTTGTGAGAAGTAGGAGGCTGTCTGACTCCAGGACTTCGTGATGGACCCCAAGGAGCGGAAGAAAATCCAGTTTTCGGTACCTGCGCCGCCCAGCCAGCTGGATCCCCGTGCAGTGGAAATGGTAAGGAAGGAGCAGTGGGTGGGGGGCAGCCTAGGGAGGAATTCGAGGCGTGGAAAGAAGTTGGGAAAGTAACAATGGTCAATCCCGTTTCCTTTTCCTTTCCTCTCCTCTCCTCTTCTCTGAAGTCCTTCTGTTTATTAGGCATAGAAGTACATCCAGTGCACTGATTGCTGTTTAAATACAAACTTGCACGCACGCACGCACACACACAACACACACACACACACACACACACAGAGAGAGACAGAGACAGAGAGAGAGAGAGAGAGAGAGAGAGAGAGAGACAGACAGACAGACAGACAGACAGACAGACAGAGAAGGGCACATAGGTGACTTAGCAATGGTTAGAACCAGACTAAAATCATTGGGATTTCAGTTAGAGTTACAAACTCTGGATTTCCAAAGCACTTAACCCACAGAGAAAAACAAGACCTCCAGAAACTGCTTTAAACTTACTTCCGAATCATCCCTGTATGATTTATTTACTATCTTTCCTTACTGAAATTCTCAAACAGGTAAGGTTTATATAAAGTGATTATTACCCCATACATGTTTCCTATAAATAATGCCTATTTGTGCTTATTTTTCTTTTATATCATACTCTGCAAATGCTCTTGTTTACTTTCTAATTGATTTTATTATATTTTTTAACTTTTAGTAAGTCACTTTGGGAAGCTTTTTTCCCAGGGGGATATAAAATTGTAAATGCAGCCAGGTAAATAAATAATTCATTGCTTATACTTATTACATTTCTTAACACCATATGGGTCTTTGTATTGTATAGCACTGGAATAAATAAAGACACCGAAACACAAATCTGTGAGTGCATGTCAAAAAACTTCCATGAACCCAGAGAATGGGGGGGGGGGAAAATACAGTACAGTACTCCTTTATTTTGTAACAGTACATATAATTCATAAACTGTATAAAATCTTTTCTTATAGATGTGCAGAAGCAAATTTACAGTAATTATGTACAGTCAACCATCTAAAGTCTACACCTGCTCAAACTTTTTTTACACACTTAAAAGTCTCTTATGTACAAATTCTCACATCTTATGCAGACTCTTAGCTTTTCACACTTACTAATGTGATCTCTATGATTCCTGAATAGATTTTCACACCAAATGGTGAAAAATGCCTTGACAAATTTGGCTCTCCTCTTTTGTAACAAATGCATCATTCTTAACTTCTCAATTTGATGATCTCTAACTGTATTAGATTACATTCCCATCACACCCCAGACATCATTGAAGAAGTCATTATATCAGAAATTTGATTTCTGGTGAAATTGCGATATGAATGTTAAGGAACATATATTGCAATCAGTGGCCAAGGATTCAGCTTTCAGGCTCTTTGGGCCCTGGCCTTCCCATATCAAGCAGGTGATTTCTTAATTGGGTCATGGATCTACAACTAAAGTTATCCTTCTGCAAAATCTAAATCACTTGTCTCATTTTGGGTGGGTATAGAAATAAAATAGTAGAATTTGCATATTAGAAAAACAATAGAATCTAAGATATGTTTTTAGGGACATGGTGAATTCATGCTTTATTATTGGCTATCATGCAAGCAATATCAGTTCTTACGTTATCTAAATAAACTGAATACACATACACTCACTGATCTAATGTAGTTGCAACATCATACTAGCTTAACTTTACCCTGTTAATACTGGATTCAAACATTGTGCTAAAGTATAAACCATGGTTACAAAGCTAGCCCACCCACTCCAACCACTTTGTGACAGAATGTGATATATAACTCCACAGAGAGAAAGAAGACTAAACTGGTAGAAGACGCTAACACAGTGAAAAAAAAAAGCAAGTATGGTAATATATCTGTACCCTATCAATGAAGACTGGGCATATATTATCCCTGATTAATAAATGCACACACAGAAGAACATAGGAGCAAGGATGGCAAATTTGTAAAGAATGGGACAAAAAGATCACACAATGTTAAAATGCTTCATTTTTTTTATATTTGAAGGCCTGACAGTTTAATGTTTTCTCTCTCTCTAGTTTTGGTGCATATGCTGTTTAAGGTAAAGAATCAGAAGATAGGCTAAAACAGATTAAACATCTAGGGGAAATGAGGCTCAGTGCTCTTCTCAAAACGGCCTGGTAGTTGTGTTCATGTCAATATGCTGAACTTAGTTACTAAATTAGCTTATTTCCAGGTCACTGAAGCATAAACTCACCAAGCAGGATGGTTTTCTAGAACATAGTAAGCTTCACAATAAAAATCCAAACTCTAAATACACAAGATTAAAAAAAACAAAATTTAGTAGAGTGTATAAATCCCAGCCCTAGGACTGTATCTGATTTGTTTAAATGAATTTATTTATTTATTTATTTTATTTCTATATCCATCTATCTCAGTCAGTGATTCTGGCCAGCCTACAATTCAAAAATATGCTGCAATTTAAAAACACATAATAAAAACAATACACATAGTAGCTGAAATATTTGCTGTATGAACATGAGTCAGTTTTAGGGAAATATTAGGTGTTGAGTTCTGTGTTCGCATGCGAATGATAAAGACACATGGTGACAACTAACAATGCTTTATTCTCCTACTCCAACTCCAAGCAAAAGCAAAAGGCACGGAGGCCTTTTTATGGGGCTTGAACCCCAGACAGAGTGAACCAATAAGAGTTCTTCTTTCTTTGCGCCTTGCGCATGCACACAAGGCTGGAGCCGTTCTGTCTGGTCCCGGGCAGCTTTTAGAATGCCCGGGACCATTTGCAACAATTCTGGGCCTGCTGAGTTTCTACATCAGGCCCAGGACACAACACCCCTCTCCCCTAGATAGAACACACACAATTCCAATTTCTTTACAATCTTAATAAAATAAATTAAAAGAAAATAATAGTCTGCTCACATGCAGACACCCTTCTTATACTAACAAAGTTAGCCAACCAACCACTCTCTAATGTGGACTTCGTGTATCTATCTTCTACCCCACATAGGTCCCATCTTCTCAACCTAGACCTGTAAAATCCCTTGTACTGACAAGAACCTCACATATTTGCCTAGATGCTTAGGACGGGCCTTAGCCCATTGTGACCTATGCAAGGTTGGGGAGGGTGCCTGGCCTGTTAGCTCACCTGTCCGGCTAGGCAGACCAGGACTTGTTCTTAAGGGCACCTGGCCTACCGGTCTGTCTGTTGGGCTCGCTAGACCAGGACTTTTATGCACAAGTTTTGCAGGTGATCCCTGGTGAGGCATGCCGGCAGAATTGCCAGACCTCTCCCCAGGCTCTGTGAGACCAGCTGAAATTCCCCAACCCTCTAAATTGGCTGAGGATTCCCCAACTACTCTGGATGGCTCCAGGGAACTTAGTCCCTCGAGCCCGCCATCAGGCTCGGACGTGACCTGCGTTGCAGGTGTGCCCCAATACTCCCAGTCCCCTGTGGCCGAGGTGCCAGAGTCAGGAGCCGCCTCAATGGCAAACCCCGCCTCAGGTGAATTCCTGTTTGGAGCTCTTCCAAATACGTATGACTCCCTCTTCGGTGCAATAGCTGAACTCTGAGGATGCCCTTGCACCTCCCCTGGGAAATCCCTAGCGACCTGCAGTACTTCCCAGGAACAGTGAGATGGTGTCTCATAAGGTTGACCTGAGAGAGCGGAGGCAGGGGCGGAATCCACAGGGGACAACCACCAACACAGTTGATCGATGTGACGCCGCAGGATGTGGCCATCTCCCAAGGTCATTTCGTATGATAGAGGTCCAGAGATCTTACAGATGACAGCAGGAACCCACAGATGACCAGGAGCGTAGTTCCTAGCCCAGACCGGATCACCCAACTGTAGTCTCCTGGGTGCCCACAGTTGCGACACCTGGGAAGCCACCTGGTCTGGGTGCAACCTGTCCAATTTAGTAATGAGTCTGTGACCCCAGTGGGGTTCAGCTGGGCTCTTCCCAGTGGTCGTGCAAGGTGTGGTGCGGTGTGCAAGAAGAAAGTCAGCTAACCTGTGATGCCAGTTACCATAAGTCAGTTTCTTGAGGGCATCTTTGGTGGTGTGCACCATTCTCTCTGCCAGTCCGTTGGAGGATGGATGGAAGGGAGCCAATGGTACATGCCAGATCAGGTTGGCCTGAAGAAAAGCCTGGAACTCCGGAAGACCGTGTGATGCAAAAATTCCTCTCAACACCTGGATGGTCCTGGCAGCAGTAGTGGAGGAAACAGGAACAACCTCTAGCCGCTTAGAATGACAACCAGGAAGAATTGCCCCGGAAAGGGCCCAGCATAATCTATATGCACCCTAGACCATGGGGTTTGAGTTTCCTCCCACCTATATACTGGGGCCTGAGGCATTTCAGGCCGAGACTGTTGGCACACTTGGCACCTGTGCACCTGGGCCTCGATGGCTTTATCGAGCCCAGGCCACCAAAGATGGCTGTGCACAAGCACTTTTATCCTGACTATCCCAGGATGTCCCTCATGCAGAGAGATCAAGATTCTAGACCTAAATGATGCTGGGATGACTACCCTGCTACCCCATAAAAGGCACCCATTAAAGGTAGACAGTGCATGTCTCCTTTGCCAAAAACTTTGAAATGTCGCATCTGGACACGAGTCAGGCCATCCTGACAACACCCATGTCAGCATGCATGTAAGTGTGTGATCAGTGGCAGTTTCAGCAGCCATGTGCCTAGTATTGAGGGGAGATTCAGGCAACTCCTGAATGGAAAGAATATTTATGGCAGGAGCAGGGTCTGCTTCTACCTGAGTTAAAGGCAATCTGCTTAGGCCATCTGCATGGCCCATTTCTTTTCCAGGTTTGTGAACTAGAGTGTAATCATATGCTGACAGGAAAATGGACCATCTCAGCATACAAGAAGAAATGATATGTGGTGTCTGTTTGTTAGTAGTAAACAAACCCAGCAGAGGCTTATGGTCTGTGAAGACCGTGAAGTGGTGGCCATATAAGAAATCATGGAATTTCTTTATGTCAGCCACTATCGCCAAGGCTTCTCTGTCAATCTGAGCATAATTCCACTCTGCAGATGACAGAGTCCTTGAGTAATAGGCCACAGGGACTTGTGTCCCATCAGTCTTGAGATGGCTAAGTACTGCTTCCACCCCATAAGGAGATGCATCACATGCGATGCAAAAAGACAGTTGCTCATTGAAATGCGCTCAAACAGCATTAGAAGTGAGCAAGGCCTTAACCTCATTGAAACTCTTGTCATGGACTTTAGTCCACTGCCAAGGAGCCTGCTTGTCTAAGAGCCTATGTAACAGCTCTGCCACTGCAGCTTTGTGTGGGAGAAATGCATGGTAAAAATTTAAGAGCCCCAAGAAGGCTTGCAGCTCACTCTTGGACTTGGGGCTTGGGGCCTGTTGAATAGCATGTAGTTTAGCTTCAGCAGGGTGAATGCCTTGGGCATCAATCCTGAAACCTAAGAAGTCAGTGGAATTGACCCCTATCTTGCATTTATCCTGCTTTCCGAAGGCCTGCTTTTCAAAAACGAAGCAAGACAAAATTTCTGCTAAATGACTCCCCAGCAATGAGGACGTCATCGAAGTAGGGACAGACCCCAGGAATACCTCGAAGTGTGCTCTCCACGACACTTTGGAATATGCCAGGGGCTACATTGACCCCAAATTGCAGTCTCTTGACCTTGAAGGCCCCCCTGTGAGTTACAATAGTCTGGGCCTCTGCAGCTGCCTCATCAACTGTTGATAGGCCTGTGCCAGGTCAAGTTTCGCAAAAATGTGCCCCCCCTTGAGGGAGGCCAGGATGTGGTTTACAACAGGGACTGGATAAACGTACTGTTGCAACACCTTATTCAGTGTACACTTATAGTCTGCACATATACGTATTTCCCCATTAGCCTTTAGAGGCGTTACTGTGGGAGTTTCCCATGGACTAAAATCCACAGGTTCTAAAATGACCTGCTGGAGCAATTTGTCCAGTTCAGCATCTATCTTACCTTTGAGGGCAAAAGCTACCCTCCTAGGCTTAACCCTGATGGGCGTGATGGTTGGGTCTAACCGTAGCGAAATGGGAGGCCCCTTGAAGGATCCTAGCTCTGAACTAAACACATCTGCAAACTCCTTGAAAACCTCTGCAAGGCCCAGTGTTTGCAAGCTGTGCAGCCCAGTTACCTGGATTCCCAGAGCCTTAAACCAATCAAGTCCAATAAGTCTCGTACAATCACCCCCAACAACCACCACATCTAGGGAACCTTCAAAATCCTTATACTGTACCCTAAGGGTGGCCTCCCCCTTAACACACACCATAGAATTTTGAAAGTCAGTGAGTATTAGATTCGATGGCCTGAGTTTAACTCAAAGGCCACTACGGCTGCAAATCCTTTTAAAGGTATTAATTGAAATAATGGAAAGAGTGGACCCTGTATCCAACTCCATCAGTAAGGGAACCCCTTGCAACCTTACATTAATGGAAAGTTTCTTCTTAAGGGGCTTGTGTGTCTCTGTTATTAGAATGCTCCTGCGCGATGCGCAGAAACCCACCCTGTTTTGGCTGGGGACCCTGGTACCTTTCTGAAGCAATTCTTCCTGAGGTTGAACCTTCTGGCGACCCAAACAGATGGATGCAATGTGGCCCTGCCTGCCACACACCCTGCAAATGGCGGAGCGAAACCTGCAGTAAGCTCGCTTGTGGCGTCCTCCGCACCCAAAGCATTGAAGAGATGCTGGGGCCTTGACCGGATGTCCCTTCTGCCTCCTCTCAGCTGGTTGGTGAAGTCTGTCGACCTCCTCTTCAGGATCCACTTCTGATCTTTCTTGAGTATCCTCTTGATGGACAGTAGCTGTTTCTGGAGGATTCCTGGTGAGGCGCAAGGCCTCCACAGCCCCGCCTGCTGCTTCCTCAGCTGCCACCTCTCGCAACGCATCTTGGAAGGAGACATCTTCTTTTGCAAAAATCTTTTGTTATAAGTCTCTGCTCCTTAAGCCGCAGACAAAACGATCTAGCAGCCTCTCTTCCAGATCCTTGAACTCACAAGGTCTGGCTGCTTGCCTTAAGGCCACAATAAAGTCTGCAGCAGATTCACCCGGCCTCTGGTCTCTCTGCTCGAATGAGTGCTTCCAAGTAATGATGGATAACTTCGGCTGGAAGTGTTCTTTTAACATTTTCTTCAAGTCAGCATATGTTACTGACTCCAGAGGTGCAGGGGCCACCAGATTTTCTGCGATGTCAAAAGCTTCTTGTCCACAGGCTCACAAAAGAGTTGCTGCCTTCAGGCCATCTTCTCTAATCTGATTTACTCTGAAGTAATTCTCCACCTGTGCTACGTAGAAATTCCATCTCTCTGGGTGGGAGACATCGAATTAGTCAAGTGGCCAATCTTCGACATCGTAACTTTACGACCTTCACCACTCGCTTCCTTTACAAGCTGCTGTTTGGGGAAAGGGTCCTTTAGCCAAGCTCACCCTCCAGCGACGCTGTACTGGCAAGCTGGGACGCTGATTCAGACGCCGTCTTCCCCTCTTCAGGACTTCCTGGGTAAGTCCTTAAATCTTTTTCTTCAGCTTGCAAAGGATCCCACCTTCGTCGCCAGTGTTGAGTTTAAACCAGGGGTACCCAACCCCTGGTTCATGGACTGGCACTCATCTATGGCATGCCAGAAACCGGTCCATGCAAACAAGCGAAGCCCCATCTGCAGGATGCAGGCAACACACAAAACCACACCCCCTCCAGTCCGCGAAAAAATCTCTCTCCACGAAACTGGTACCTGGTGCCCAAATAGTTGGGGACATCTGATTTAAATGAGCTTGAGGCCAGAACAACTGAAGTGCTCTCCCCGACCCTCTCTTTGATGCCTCCTAATCAGGTTTCGTCTTAAATCGCTTTCTGGGCAAGAAAGACTTTATGCCCCCCTCCCCACATTTTCAGATAGCAGATTATAGCTACTTGTTCAAGATAAACGCGAGAAGAGCAAGAGCAGGTAGACTGGTCTGGAGTACTGGCCTGCAAGGTAGGTATTCTGGCAGGATAAACTCAATAGTTGCCTCATGAATGCATACAAGGACACAGGTCACTCATTCCCTCATCAGAGTCCTAGCCACTAAAATATGGCATCAGTGTGAAATTCCCCAAATTTGATCTCCAACACTTTCCACTGAATGAATTTGATAGCAGTCTTTGATATTTAACATCCACCTGAACACAGATTTTATTGAGATAAAATAAGGCCAGGCAAGTATTGGGAGGAACACTCTCATAAAATGGCTCCACGAAAGTCTTTTGTCTATACACAGCCTATTTGCATTGGGAGGAATAGCCCACAATAATCATTTATAGAAGACAACTCTTTGCTCCCTATTCCAGCCTTCCAGAATACATCCTACCATCCATGGTTTATTTTTTGTTTGGATAAACGGGCATATTTACAAATAAAGCACTGGACTATACTGAGATTTTGTTTCAGCATTGCATCTCTCTAGTATTCTCTCTGATTCGGGAGAAAAGGGAGGCATCAAGAACAGAAAAACAACTTTCAATTGTCTATCCAGGCCTGAGTAGTCAGTGGCCTGCCTTGTATAAGGCACTTTACTTTCCATTTGAATCTGTTGGCTGAATAAATTGGCTCATGAACTGTATCTCATATCAGTCCTAAGACATATAGTACGTTAGTTTTACTGTCACTGTTGATACTATAGATTTCCTGTCCTTGCAGCCCTCAAGGGATGCTGGGTTACAGATTTCCCTTACTCCTAGATACCAAAAGTGTGAGTGAATGGAATTGCAATTTACAAATCTGGAGAACTTTAGTTCGGGGAAGTCAGTCTGTGGAGTAATGTAGTTAAAGTCCATAGGTTGTCCCACCACCCTCTGTATCCCTCCATATCTTTTCGTAAGTGGAATAGAAAGAATTGTAACAGTGGAGCTAGAAGTCTTTTTCGAATTCCCACGCTCTGTGTTTTTCTCTTCTCTGGACAGCAAATGAGATCAGCAAGTTAGATGTTCTGGCATAAAAGGGATACCCTTAATCCAACTATGCAGCTACTGGATACTTCCCCCAATGCTGCAGGCTATGATTGTGTATTCAAGGCATGAAGATGGCACAGTTATAGCCATGGAATTTTGGCAATGGGAGCCACAGATTCCTTTTCTTGTGATGGCTAATGTTCCTGGTGGAATGGAAAGGCACCCTGAAAACATTTTAATTGTGCCCCACAAGCTGAAAGATCTTGGAACCATGCTGGGCAGTTGATTTCAGTACTGAAAAGTGTGAACAATCACAGATTTCAAAAAATCTACAAGGGCATGTGCTATTCATTTCTTCTGGAAAAACAATAGGGGTAGGAAGTCAGAACTGTAGCCCCCACATTTCTCCCATCTCTTGTGAGAAGCAAAATAAAACTTCTATTTGATTTCTCTTCTAGATCCGTCGTCGGAGACCAACCCCAGCTTTGCTTTTCCAGCTTTCAGAAACTTCTTCCCCCGGTAAGTCACGATTTTTTTTTTATCAAACCTGAAGAAAGGAATGGAGGGCTTGGGTGTGGGGAATAGAGGTACAAGAATATGCATAGATATATTGAGCTACGGTACCATGTTAGAATGTTAGCCCCTCTAGCATGCTGCTGAAGAATTCTAGGAATTGAAATCCATGCATTTTAAAATTGACAAGTTTGAAAAACATTGATCTAGAGTATTCAAGTTACTTCTGCATTGGCTTGCACTCAGAAGTTTATCCATTGATTTGTTTGTTTTTTATCCAGCAATGATCTTGAAAGCTCTTTACCAGGAGATGCCAGGGGCAGAGCAATGTTGAAAAGAAATGTCAAAATCTTTTTTAAATCAAATGCTAATTTCCAGTATCTTCATGAGAGAAACTAAATTCCATTCTTGATATTTTCTTCTGGGATTGTTTGATTATTGCATTTGCAAAGAACATTCAAGAGTACCTTGTTTATCAGCAACACCTGCAATTGCTCTGTACAATTGGTTAATGTTCTTAGTCCCATATGAAATAACATTGTAGGAGAAGAGTGGCAGAGTCAGGGGGAGGAGTAAAAAGAGAATCAGACTAGAATCCTTACATAGCCACAAACAAACTAAATCTAACCCGCCTTGTGTGCTATTGACCCTAATCTAACTATAATCAGGAGCTGACCATTAGTTGAGACTATTCCTATGCATAGGCTTTTAGCAAAAAAATCAGTGAAATTGAAACCTCAGGTGTGGACCTAATTTTATCTACCTATCAAATGTGTCAAAAATGGAAACTGTATATTTCTGAAGTTTATTTCATAGGTTGCAAATGTAAAGTGATTTGACATTCCTCTCCTTTCATTAGTTCAATATGGCTAGTTCAGTAAGTGGCATATTTGCATGTGTTCCTGGTTTGTGAGTGGGTACACAGAGCTTAGTTAACAACGCCTAGCTTGAAATTGAAACATGGGGGTTTGGCTTTGTCCGCCTGAAATAAACAGGGAACAAAGCTATGGCTCCATTTAGTTTTTAATGACTTCATTATCTGGCTTCTTCCAGGCAGCCAAAGCCAGAATCTGCATTTGTGCAATGTGCTAACTTGGTTAACAGGCCATAGAAGAGCCAGCATGCACATAAGAAGAGCCCCCCTTGGATCAGGCTATAGGTCACCTTGCCCAGGACTTTATGTCAAATATTATAATTGCCCACTGGATTCACTTTGGAATGGTTCTCCTAATGCAGCAATCAATGTTTCAGGCATGCTAACTATAATTCAGGATGTTGTAAATAGCCATCAGTATTACTGCTAGTGGCCATTAATTAGAAGGAGTCTGATAACAACTTTCCAGACTTATACATTTTATGAAAAAGAAAAAGCTTTTCTGAACCACAGCTCACTTAATCAGATCCATTGAGGGGCTAAACTGATATAGGATTTAAATTGGGATGAGTTGGAAAGCCATAAAAGGGGGAAGGCAAGTGGTTATATATATTCAGGTTACATATGGGACATATTATAAATACATTATCAAGTGTCAATTATAAAATGTTACCAGTCCATTGTATTTCTTAAAATCTTCTGAGATGGCTTCAAATCCTTTGATATATGTGACTTCAGCAGTTTCTTGCTCAATTATCTTGGTGAAGTTTCCTTGCTCCAAAACAGCTACTTTGAACATCTACTGCTAGCCATTGATAGCCTGAGAGTCCATAAAAACATTTATTTCCTGTTTAAAAAACACCCAGATTGGTTGCCATTATCAAAGCTACTAGCAGCTATTCCAGTGTTTCTCAACCTTGACAATTTTAAGGCATGTGGACTTCAACTCCCAGAATTCCACAGCCAGCATTGCTGGCTGTGGAATTCTGGGAGTTGAAGTCCACTTGCCTTAAAATTGTCAAGGTTGAGAAACACTGAGCTATTCCATAGCTTCACTATATACAATATAAATATGCATTTCCTTTTCTTGATCCTGAATCTCCCAATATTTAGTGGGGGTGATTGACCTTGAGTTCCAAACTGATTGTACAGAAGTACTTTTCTTTTCACATTATTTGTGACATACATAATTTTATATAGTTCTCTGATGTCTTCAGTTATCCTCTTTTTTCCTAGGCTGTAATCATTGCTGTAATCTTTCAATATAGGAGAGTTGCTCCAGTCCCATAATCATTTTGACTGCCCTTTTTTGCACCTGCAGGTCTAAAATCTTCTACAGGTAGTTCTTGTCTTATAACTATTTGCTTAATGACCGAAATTGCAAAGGCACTGAAAAAAAAATGACTTATCGCTGGTCCTCATAACAATTGCAGCATCCTCACATCACATGATCAAAATTCAGGCATTGGCAACCACCATATAATTACAATAGTTGCAGCATCCTGGGGTCCTGTGATTGCCATTTGTGACCTTCCCAGTTGGCTTCCATCAAGCAAAGTCAGCTGGGAAAGCTGGACTCATTTAATGACCATGTTAAGCTTTTAACAAGTCCAGTGATTTGCTTTAAAATGGTGGCAAAATAAGCTGTAAAATCTGTAGCTTAGCTCATTTAATGATACCACCTTGCTTCGCAATGGAAATTCTTGCCCCAGTTGTAGTCATAAGTTGAGGGCAGATCAGAGTTTTGCACAGGAGTTTAGCACCTCTATTTAAACTCCCTTTCTAAACATCCCAAGTATGGGATTTGGCCCTCTTTATTTTAACATTCACACACAAGTGACATTTTCATTTTGTTGTCTGCCATTTTTCCAAGACTCCCTTCCTGATTATTCACTGCCGGCTGAGAACCTTTTGTGCCAGTGTGCATGATTTTATATTTGTTTAAGTGTCTGTTTATCCCTTCATCAGTTTTATTGCTTAGCATGACAAGGAAGAAGAGTCTCAGATTCATATTGTTATGCAAATGTGTTATGCAAAACCAGCCATGACTTTGGCCTAGCTCAGTGTGACTCTAGTAACTCCTACTAGTAAGCCCATTGGGAGTCAATGGGACTTACTGAATGTGTTTCTGCTGCCAAACTTGAGCCAAAGAGATACCAATTCAGAAATAAAGCATTTCTATATTTGAAAAGAGAAAAATGAGAGAGAGAGAGAGAGAGAGAGAGAGAGAGAGAGAGAGAGAGAGAGAGAGAGAGAGAGAGAGGGAGGGAGGGAGGGAGGGAGGGAGGGAGGGAGGGAGGGAGGGATCTACACAGGCAAGCATTTGCTCTCGTCCTACTCAGTAAAACAACTTCTCCTCCTCCTAGCAAAACGCATATTCTTTTTTCAGTAAAGCTTATCCCTGGAGGTTTTTATTTTCTTTCTTTCTTGTTTGTTCTGAAAGTTTAGCTCCAGGAACCAGGAAGGGTATCTTCTGCAGCCTTTCTCTGAACAATAGCCCTACTGTTACACAGGGAAAGGCATGGTGTTCGGAACAGACCTTACCTATTCCATAGCCTGCTTCCTCCCAGGGAGCATTGCTTAATGCTTTTTCCAGCAAAGTTTATTTGACTAAGACGTTTATACAGACACAGGAGTGAATAAACAGTTTATTTTTTAATTTCAGTTGAATTTCCTTGCAGTTGACTATGTTTCATATTTAAGAGTTGGGTGTTAAAAGTTTGGCTTTTCACTGTGTGGGTGATACAGTGCTTTTCTTTCTTGTGAAGAGATTGGCAACCTACAGCTTCAGGGCTACACAACCCTCCACCTCCAAAGAGAGTTCTTTGATCACAAATGCCATATATCATTTATAGAAATGCAAAAAAAAAAGTCCTTAAAGCCCTCATTGGGTGTATCTGAGGGGGGGGAAGGGAGAGACAGAGATTATTGTATTACTTATTTATTTAGTTGGATACTGGTTTTAATCCATTTATGGTTTAGTTCCTTAATGGATCATGTTCTTAATAGCTAAACACAGGTAGCTGCTTCCATGCTGCAACGAATGGATTTAACCAAGTGATAATTAAATAGAAGTTAACGTTTAGCCTGCTTGGCTATGTTCTGATTGGGTGGAGGTGATGAATGAGACTTCGTCGAAACGTCGCCAAGACACTTCAAATTTTACGCGGGAGAAAACCCGAATTACCAGAGACCTATATATATATACAAAGTTTATACATATATAAATATTGCCAAAAGTAACTGCCAATGCGGAGGCGTTCACTCAAATAATTGGCATGTGGTGTTGCCTTGAAATAGTTACCGGTACATTTGAAGAAACCATCAGCCCAGCTGCTTAGCTATGGAAAGCTATAACACCAGTACAAGCTTGGTACACCAAGTTTGGTAAACTATTTGTTTAGCGAACATCCAAAGTTACAGTAGCACTGAAAGTGACTTATAGCTGGTCCTTGCAGTTATTACTGTTGCAGCATCCACACCATCCTGTAATCAAAATTTGAAACTGTATTTATGATGGTTGTAGCTGGCTTCCCAGCCAGCTTCTGACAAATAAAATCAATGGAGGAAGTCAGCTTCACTCAACGGTCATATGTTTCACTTAATAAGTGCAGTGATTCCCTTAATTGTGGCAGAAAAGGTTGTAAAATCAGGCATGACTCACTTAACAACTGCTTTGCTTAGCAATAGAAATTCTGGTTCCAGCTGTGGTTGTAAGTCAAGGACTACCTGTATAACAGTCAAGAGCCATCATTTTTATCTTTTGGACCTGTGGTGTCAAAGAAAAGTGTGCTTTATGTTTCTTTTTTTAAAAACTCATAATATTCTCTTTTTCTTTTGCCCTCCCTATACTCTTCATACTGCTTGCTACAGAAGATGAAGCAACCCCTTATCAGGTCAGTATTGTGGATTATTGTAAGATGCTATAAGCTAAGCCCATTGGATTTCACCATTCCCAAGCTTGAATGATCAAGGCCCATGTAGTAGTGTAGGGTAGGTCTTTTCAATCAGTGGTATGCATGCCACTGGTGGTATGTCAGCACCTGGCAGTGGTACGCTTACGATGGGTTGAAAAGCACTGTAAAAAAAAGTGTGAAAAAAAATGTAAAAGTGTAGCGTGGGGATGGATTGAAGTGGCGGCAACACAGCACAGGCCTGTGGGAGAGCCAGCTGGAGCCGCAATGTTGCCGGGGCTCTGTTGAGTGCTCAGGATCTGCGCCAAGCTCCAGCTGATTGGCACTTCTGGAAGCTGCGCACAGCCTGGGGAAAGGAGTCAGTTGCAGCTACACCAAAGATAAAAGGAGGAGGGGATAGACATACCCACGGGGTGTTTACATTTGGCCCGGGTCCACCCTGGAGACAGCGAGGGGCTAGCCCACCCCAGCCCACAATCAAAGGAAAACCCTGAATCCAGCCGGCCAGAAGGCAACCCAGGCACCGCGCCCCTCCGGTTCCTTCTCCTCGCCCCTGGGCACAGATGCAGTCGCTGCTCCTCGCCATAACTGGGGTGGGACTTGCAAGTACCTTTGTCCTACAAAGCGGTGCTCCCTGGCACTCCCGTTCACTACAATGCCAGCAGCCCCAACTAAGGCTGCATGTTCCAGCCTCACCCTGCCAAGGAAGGAGGCAGCAACCGAGATTACAGCAGATCTGCAGCTTGTCAGTGGCGCTCAATGGCTGCCCAACTTTACTCTGGAATTTTGGAGTTGGAAAGCGGAGGGGCAGCGACGTGTTTGCAGACCTGGCACCTGCTGAAAAACCTCCTACTTCCCTCCCCCCCCCCCACAGCTACAGAGCCATCCTGATTCCGATGGGCCTGCCAGCATAAATCTGCCAGCTTCATCCTGCAAAGCGAAGCTCACCAGGAAGACTCTGAAGGAAGTAGCTGCAGGGGGGGGAGGCTTACCAGCAGGTGCTGCCAGGCCTGCCAATGCAGTGCTGCCCCTCTGTTTTCCAAGCCTGAAATTCCAGAGTAAAGTTGGACAGCCTTTGAGTGCCACTGACAAGCTGAAGATCTGCTGTGGTCTCGGCTGCCACCTCCTTCCTTGGCAGGGTGAGGCTTGAGTGCACGGCTTTTAGTCGGGGCTGCCAGCATGATGGTGGCCGGGAGCGCCAGGGGAGCACCATTTTGCAGGATGGAGTACTTGCAAGTCCCATCCCAGCTATGGTGAGGAGCAGCGACTGTGTCTGTGCCCAGGGGGCAAGGAGAAGGAACCGTAGGTGTGCGGTGGCTGGGCTGTCTTCTGGCCCACTGGATTCGGGGTTTTCCTTTGATTGGGGGCGTGTGACCCTTACCAAAATGCAAATCCCTCTCTAAGCAAGGGTTGGGAGGCTGAAGGTCTCTATCTTTGTGGCCATGCAGTTCTGAAATCGATGGGCTGCTGCTGGGGAGGAGAATCAAAATAGGGCAAAACAAGCCTAGTCCATCATGGTTTATTGATTGCAAAGTTTTCCTTGGGTTTTCCTATCCCTTCCTGGGCTATTAAAATCACATTGGCAAGGTGTGCTGAACAGCTGGTTGCAAACTACTCAACCGGATTTTAGCCTAGCTCTTGTGCAACCCCAGGCCACATTCTGGAGGCAAGAGGATATAGTAACAAGAGAGCTGCAAAATTGATTCGTTATTTATTCTTGCCTTTGGCAGCAATATCTACGTTGTTTGACAACTTTGCTAGCAACCTACAGGCTGTGAACTTTCCTTTCCCCCTTGGGGAAAGAATTCAGGAGTGCTAGATTTATTTTTCTTGCTAATTACAGTATACCTTGTGGGTTTTTTAGGGAGCTTATTAGAAGAAGATGTGTATGAAAATTAAAGAATATATGGATTGAGTTGTGAGACAGGGAAGAAAAGTACATGGACATATGCACTTCCAGTTGCTGACTGGACACCTGCATGCTCTCAGGGCTGAAAGATTATCTTCATTCTTCATAGGGTGGTATTGTGGATTAACTAAATTTTTCTGGGTTCTGATTTTAAGGTGATATCCTGAGCTACAGCGCCCTTTGATCTTCTTCTTAAATATATAATAAATAAAATAATGAGAACTAAAGGCTCAAAGGGAAGGCAGATTAAAAAGAATGAGACCTTTTGGGGTCTTCAATTCCCTTCCTGTTAAGAGTTCCTTAATAAGGGCATGGAGAGGTAGAAGTGACAAATATGAAGGCTGCACCTTGCCCTCCAGATCTCTGTCTCCCCTGCAGATCTCTGGAAAGGAGGAGGGTATGGCAGGGGAGCTGTGTGAGGGAAGGCTGTTCCAACAAGCCAGCATCCTTACCACGCATGATTGGAAATGGGAATTCCCTTTTGAGAAGAGCCAGCCTCCCTTGTGCAGGACCCAGGACAGCTGCTCCCCTGCAGCCTCCTCTTGCTCTCCAGAGATCTGTCAAGATACCGTAGGAGTTGGACTCAGAGGAAACTGCTTCCTGCAAAGGTCCTCCACCTCCTGCTTTGTCAGATGGGGGCACCGGACAGGGAAACACTAACTATGTCTGAGATTGGGAAAAGAACATTTCTTTATCATGCTATACACACACACAAACATTCCAAGCTTGGAAATGTTGTATCCACTTGTATCCACATCTGAGCTAACAAATTGCCAATCATGCCTGGACTTGGGGAGAAGGCCCTCTCCTTCCTCTGTGGATAAAAGTCCCCAAATCTGGAATGCAGTGTGTTGTGCATGTATGTATGTGAACGCATGCGCTTAGCTGCTAGCAGTTTGGGGAGGCGAGGAGTTTGTGGGGACCAAGTTGTTCCCACATCGAGTTAACTGGTGCGACTTTGTTCCATTCTGGCCCAGCTGTCTCGAATCTTGAAAAGACCTGGTGTAGGGTGTTGTACAAGAACAGGAGACCTAGGAATAAGGCTATCTTCAGCCATAGAAACTCATTGGATTTCTTCAGGCCAGTTCCTACCTGTTATCCCAGTTTATTTCACAGGTTGATCATCGTGAATATTAAATTGGGAAGGGAAGTATTATGTATATGACTCTGAACTATTTGAAGGAAAGTTGTGATATAAATCTAAATGTATACTTAAATACCATTATATTTTCCTTTGCTATAGAGTTATCAACAGAACTATCACTAAGTACCATTAAAACATCCTCATCCCTAAACTGGAGCTATTGGTCAGATTTAACCACAAGTTAGCAATAGCAATAGCATTTAGGCTTATATACCACCCCAAAGTGCTTTATAGCACACTCTGGGCTGTTTACAATGTAGCAGCATTATTTGCATATTGCCCCCAACAATCTGGGTCCTCATTTTACCAACCTTGGAAGGATGGACCACTGTGCCACCAGAACTCCTTACAATAATAAATAGCACAAACAGAAGAGGAAAAAAACTGATTTGTCTGATAATGCTGTTGCCTGCTGTTCCTTAGAATTCCTGAGACCTTAGTGAGATGTTGCTTTGGAAAGATCCTTTCTAATTTAATTCTTAGAGTTGAAGACTCAGGTATTACCACAAGACATCTTGATTCCAAGTAGCAGAGAGGGCATGCATGGGATTCCTTCCATCGTGTTGAATCCGGGAATTGTACCCCCTCTGTGAAACAGCATTCCTGTTGAAATCCAAATGCCAGACCCTGCTAACCTTTTATAGGTCTCCTAATTCTGGCTGGTCCCCTAAGCATTTGGATCAGGAGATTAAGGGAACACTGCTGGCCATGCAGCTTTTATTATTTGGGTGTATTATTTAACCCCAGGTATCATAGCTCTTAGGTGGTTGTTGTTATTGTTTTTACTTTGTTTGTTGTCCAGAGATACTGTTGTGAGAGGAGTGGCATTATAAATTAAATTAAAAAAACAAATAGAGCCCAGAGAGGCTATAGATAGTTTTTTAATCAACAACATAGTAGACAAAAGGTCTCTCTAAGAGTTGGGGGTGTAGAAACTATCCCCAGTTGCAAAGCCCTGATGCCACACCTGTGTATGACTCAGTGCTCTTGGTTTATCTCCTTCCAATTTGGAAATCTACTCAAGTCTATGATTCATTCTGGAGAAGAAGGGGTTGTGAAATCTCCAAAGGCATGTAAAAGTTAGTCTTGTGTATTCTCAGACTCTGTCTTTTGGAGTGGAACAGATGAATGTTTCTCCTGCTTTAATTAACAGAAAATATAGGTCTGTGAGTCACAATCAAAGAAAGATAAGGCTTCAGATTGTTTCGAATAACAGTAAAGATGGGATGAGGTGATTTCTGTAGGACAGGAGTGTCAAACTTGCAATGTCATGTGACGTGTTGCGATGTATCGCAACTTTTTTTCCATTGCCCCGCAATGGGGTGGGCGTGGTTTCGCCATGATGCATCTGGCCCACAGGCCGGCAGTTTGACACCCCTGCTGTAGGAGGAGGAGTGACAGAATCTGAGGACAGAGTTTAAAGAATGATCAGCCTGGAACCCCTACATAGCCATAAATGAATGATATCCAACTCCTCTTGAATTCCATTGATCCATGAGAAAATTAATATGAGATGTGAAAGATCAGGTCTACAGTGAAGGTCCAGTTAAACTGATTTATTGCTAATCACGCTTATCCACAGGAATCTTCTGAACTAAAGATCAGAGCATGCCTAATGTTACATAAGTTCCATTTAATTCAAGGGAGGTTGAACTTTGTTTGTGGCTATATAGGGATTTTAGGCTGATCCCTCTTTTAACTCTGCCACTCCTTCTCCTACAATTTCAGTGAAACAGAGGGAGGATTAAACCACTTCTCTAGCACCATAGACCTAATTTCAGTTTAGATGTTTCAAAAGAGCTAATTTCTTTTTAAGTGTGTATAATCACTCCCAATTTAATGCACCTTGAAAATTATGAGATTCATAGACCTACATTTGCAGAGGATATTAGACACAGGAAGGTTGCCTAGTATCTATTTGCCTTCAGTTCACTTATAATCCTGTTCATTGATGGCCTAATTTTTAAATAGCTAAATATGAAGAGAGCTGCTCCTTTGCTGTGTGTGACAGATTTGACCAAGTAATTACCTAGCAACCTATTTCATATATTGTATTGTAATCTGTCCAGAGTCACTGAGGTGGGTGGTGATAGAAATTGAATAAATAAATATTTATTTATTCAAGCATGCTACAAATTTCATGTAACAAACAAGTTGCAAGGCAAAAATTTTGTCAGTTGCACCACCAGCCTGCCTTTAGTCATTTGCTCTAAGATAAGCCATGTTTAGCAATTATGAGAGTTGACCATAGTTCATATTATTCATATTTATTTAATAGGGAAAAGAGTTTTAGCAAACTTTTACGGCAAATCTTTTTTCACCATTTAAAAAGAAATGGATCACATGTGCTGTATTTGATCTTTCTTGCCACTAATCTCAGTTAAGGAAACGTTTGCCTATTTTTTTTAATGTGGTCACATGCTGTAAAAAAGAACCAGTAAAGTCACATTCCTGTTCTAAAAGATTACCATCCTTCTTATGATAGTCAGTGTGGCCTAAACATCTTTCTGCAGATATTTGCTGAGAGTAAGGTTACCAGATGTCTGGAAAAAGGAGGACATGTCCTCCTTTTTTCCTCTGTCTCACAGGCATAGCCTTGAAATCAAATATAGTCTGACTGCTTGAGAATCTTTCCCTGAGCACCTTTTCTCCATGGCAGGGTACATCTCTAATAAATGTTAACACAAGTTATCAAGCTCTGCTGTGTGACTTTAATGAGTTGATTGCTACTCTCCCAGACTTGGGCTGCTGCCTGAAATTGACAAGATCTTAATCTAGCAGTTTTTGTCTCCTAGTTGGCTCTAGCAAATTTCTGTGATTAAAAAACCAGTCTTTCTGGTGCTGGAAAAATTAATTTCATATTATATGTAAGGCTAAGGGTTGTTTTTTTTTCAATTTTTAATGTTTTAATGCCATGAAGGTGAAACGTGTCCACTTTCCACCCATTTGTCCTCTTTTCCAATTATCTCTTTGTCCTCTTTTGAATATCTGGTGTGTGTGTGTGTGTGTGTGTGTGTGTGTGAGAGAGAGAGAGAGAGAGAGAGAGAGAGAGAGAGAGAGAGAGAGAGAGAGAGAGAGAGAGAGAACAGAATTTGACCATGGTATGCAACCCCACTAATTAAATCTTTAGCAGGGAGATGGAGGAGCAAATGTTATTATAGCTTACTTCTAAAAGTACCACCAGAGGTCCAGAACTAAAGGCTATATAGTGTGAATGGCAGCTTTTTTGTTTCTCAGTTCTGGGTATTCTCTGGCCTCTTCCCTTCAGTAATAGCAAGCAGGGGTGAGAGAAAGATGTCAAGGTCAGTAGACGAGAATTTTGCAGCTCTGCATTTCCTTGCTCAAACAAAAGGCTTTACAGGCTGCAGAATGGCTCTGCTGCACTAGGAGACTTTGAAATTTACTCAAAAAATATTTTATTTTTTTTTGCTGTTAAAGCACAACTTGCGAACTTTGCTGCCGCCCCCACCTCCACCTGAGCCTCCTGCAGAGCAAATTTATTTTGGCCTGCATTTTTCCATGACTTTTCCTTCATCTTCAATCACATTAATGTAGCCTTTATTGAGTATATAGTTTTACTTAAAAGAACTCCCAAGCTCTTTTGGGGGTTATTTTTGGGGAGGATTGCGTGGGAGAGGGAGGGGGGAGTACACTACATAAAAATCACATCTAAAACAAGTATTATTAAAATAAAGAGAACTGAACCAATAAAAGAAGTCAGCATGCAGATTTTCAAAACAAGTGGAGTTCAGTTTGTTGGTAGGGAGAGTTAAAAGACTGAAGAAAACTTGGCTTTTAAAAACTGATGTTTATTCTGCAATGCAGTCCATTCTATAGTCATGTTGCTGAATGATTCCTTCCCCCCCCCCAGTTGCACCTAACCACAGCGCAAACACTGGAAAAATATTTTTTTCCCCACTATCTCCTCATGATGATGTCTTTATCATGTCTCCAGCCTATGGGTGAATCTCCCAGAGTCATTTTTAGCATGTTAAAGCAACCTTTTCCTCTTGAGGCAATAATATCAAGTCCCATAAGTTGCAAAAACTTTATTTTACCTTACCATTCTTTTTCTGAGAAGTCAGGTCATCAGCAGGAAATGGGATCAAGAGAGGCATTCACTGGACATTTCTGATTCAGGCTCAACCTTGTCTTCCCCATTAAACCAGCTTCATTTGCTACAATTCTGCTGTTCTTTTTTTAAAGAGCGGACACTGAAGAGTGGGGGAAATAAGGAGAACTGCCTAGGCTTGAAATAGTCTAGGAATGAAATGGGGTAGCAGGTTGAAATAGCACAGTACTAATATGACAGGAACCCTACCTCCAGAATAAAATACAGAAGAAGCTGGAAATCAGCATATTCTGGCCAAATAAAGCATAGAAAGGAAGAGGAGTGGAATCTAAATCAAAGTGCTGTAGTGACTCATCTTCTTTGGGATTTTTTTTTTTAAAAACCTGCATTCTATTTGAATTGAACAGAATGGGGTGTAGGAGAATGGCTGGAGGAAGGAACTTAGAAATATTGGAGTTCTGTAGCCAGAGCCACCCAATTTCAGGATCATAGTTACTCATGTATGGGTCTCTTCTTGAATGGACAACTGCAATGTACTTTTTATGAGCCTGCTCTTGAAGATCAATAGAAAGCCACAGTTGTTCTAGAATGTGACTGCTTGAATAGTTCTGGGTGTCACTTGGATGGCCCACATAACATTGCTTCTCAGAGAGCTCCTGGGTGCAATTCAAGGTACTGGTTGTCACCTTCAAGCCCTCTATGACTCAAGATATAGGTTATCTATAGAAACACTTGTTCCCAGTGGCATTTTCCCATCTGATACCCTGTAAGGAAAATCCTCTCTAGGTCCTTATTCCTGGGGAATCTTGTCATCAGAGACTGGCGCAGGCCTTCTCAGTTGCTGTCCCATTTCTATGGAACAGCTTCCCCCCTGGTATTACACCAGTTCCAATCTTGTGAAGGTTTTGAAAACTTATAAAACTAAATTTTGGCCTTTGGTGAAAGCCTTGAGTTTTAATTGTTCTTGCAATAGGATCATTTGTTTCAGTTGTTATTCTGACTGTTTCTATTACTAAATAATCTTTATAATAGTGTTTATATTATTACACCGTCTGTTATTATACTGTAAGCAATTCGGCATCATGCATTTAGAATAGCATATAAGCCCAAGTTAAAAAAAACATTAAAAAAATAAATTCCTGCTGTAATGTTGCAGTAGATAGATGTGATTTCTAGAAGCTGATGGTGTACAGAAAAGAGAGAGAAAGGGCAGTCAGGCAAGCTGAAGGAATCAACCAGTTGCTTTATGCAATCATACACATATACTCATAATCTGAAAAGTGCCATTAAGCACTTAATGCAACAGGAGCAGTATAGAATTGACAATGGGGGTCATAAATTTCATACTTGAGCACGATGGATAGACTCAGGAGTAAAGAAAAGGCTCTGTCTCTCTCATTTGTCCTTTTTATTCTCTTTTCTTTAGATTTCTTCAAATTCTTCTGTTTTATTTTTTAATATATCATTTTTATTAAAACTTTTAAACAAGAAAATAAAAACTAACACAAACTAATATAAAGTAAGGGAGAAAAAAGAAAAAGAAATAAAAGAAAAAGCCAAAAGTATCAGAAAAGAAAAAAAGTGAAGACAAATAGAAAAGAAAGAAAAATATGTAAAGAAATGTCTTTCAATATTTTTCACAGCACATATAAGTACAAATATATTTTAGCCTCTCTAAAAGCTTACTTTTCTTTCTATAATCTATCCTGTCTAATCATCAAAACCATAAATTTTTATTTTTATGCAAAAAGTCCACAAGAGACTTCCAGTCACCATTAAATGTAGATGATGCCTTTTCTCTAATCAAAGAAGTCATGTTATCAATTTCAGCAAAATCTATCAACTTCGCTAACCATTCCTCCATAATGAGTTGAATGCACTGAATCTCTGTGTATTTAATAAATTTGCTGCAGTAATCATACATTAAAATAATCTTCAATGGCTTTTGGCAAACTGTTTATCCATTAAACTTAACAGAAAAGTTCCAGATTCAACTGAATATTGATCTAAAATCCTCATATCAAAGTATGCTTTGAATCCATCCTTTTTTGTTTGTTTGTTTAGCCAAGTCATCTTTTAACAAGCATGGTAAAATGTTCCTTCATGTTTACATTTCCAAAATGCATTTGACATGCCTTTATTATAATCTACATAATTTCTCTGTAATCTTCTACTTTTGAATTAAGCACAACAAAAATTTCAACCTTTTTACCATGTATTTTCCTAATGATCCATCTGTATATTATAACCAAAATTTTATCCTACTTTATCGCACATTTTTAACCTCTTCTTCCTGTTTCAAATTTTAACAAAATCACTACTTTGTTGTAATTTTAGTAATTACATACTTATCATCAGTACAAAAATGTATTTCAAATTCTGACTTACTTTGCTCCATATTGTATGACTTTTAATCCATTTTAAGTCTTTCAGATTACTGTAAATGGGAAAACCATTGACAGCTATATACTTTTGCAATTAATTGTTCTCTTGATTTGATTTTAATTTCCCCTTGATAATTTTCAGTGAATCTTGGTATGTCAACCATTTTTGTCTGCCATTTCTATTTTATAATAAGCTTTAGGTAGGAGCTGAGATCCATAAAGGTGTTTTGGGGCACAACCTGGGTTTCAATTTATGGTATTCCATTCTCAATAAACCATATCTAATAAAATGATTTTTAAAGTCCACATTAACTTGAACTTTATCTTGCCATGAATATCTATGTCATCTAAACCTCAGGTTGTGATCTTCTATTTGTAAAAATCTCTTATTTCTCTTTCACGCAGCAACAACAAATAGCAACTTCAAATCCAGTAAACCCATTTCTCCTTTTCCTTTGCATCTTAATACCCTTAGACAGGTCTTTTTGCCATATGTTGTCAAAAATACATTATCTGAAACAATGTCTCGGTAAAACATTGGTAAAACATTCATTTTTATTACAAAAATTTTCCTCAACAGTAGTTATTTTAATTTCTCCCATTTTAATATGTCCTTTTTCATTTCAATCCATGTTTTAGCATTATTACTTTGAAATAATATAACATCATGAAATAATATACAATTCATATTTGTCACAGTAATACCCAAGTACTTTACTTTTTTCTTAGCTTAAAATCAGTTTATTCCGTACTTCTATTTGATCTAATTTTATATTTTTGTTAATAAAAATGTGATTATTAATCTTGAAATTGCTTTTATACCAGTCCTTTAATTTTCCCATTAATGCTTCTCCTTCCTCTATTGGATCTTTTAAAATTAACACCAAGTCATCCACAAATACTCTTAACTTATCAAAAAACAATATTTTGATCTTGTTTTATTCTATGTCCAATACCTCAAGAACCAAAATGAATAAAAGCAGAGATAGTGGACATCCTTGTTTTGTTCCTTTTTGAATCTCACAAGTTTTTATTTGTTCTCCATTAACAATTATTTGTACTTTCTGAGAAGTAAATTACGGTAAACTTAACCATTTAATAAAATTTTCTGCCATGTTCACATGTTCCAGAATTCTATAAACAAAAACATCCCATTCAAACTGCCAAAGGGGTTCTCTGCATCTAAAAATCAATGCAGCTTGTTTTTGATTACATTATTTCAAGTACAGGTAGTCCTCGACTTACAACAGTTCATTTAGTGACTATTCAAAGTTACAACGGCACTGAAAAAAAGTGACTTATGACCATTTTTCACACTTATGACTGTTGCAGCATCCCTGTAATCACATGATCAAAATTCAGGAGCTTGGCAACTGACTCATATTTATGGCGGTTGCAGTGTTCCGGGGTCACTTTATCATTTTTGCAACCTTCTAAAAACCAAAGTCAATGGGGAAGCCAAATTCACTTAACAACCATGTTAGTAACTTAACAAGGGTAGTGGTTCACTTAACAACTGTGGCAAGAGAGATTGTAAAACGGGGCTAATTCACTTAACAAATGTGTCACGTAGCAACAGAAGTGTGGGGCTCAGTTATTATCATAAGTCGAGAAGTACCTATATTCCAGAATGTCCAAATATTATTTCATAGTTGTCTTTTAGGTAAAACACGTACTGATCTTCACAAATAAAATCCTGTAAAATGATCTTCAGCCTTTTAGCCAAAATCATGGTAAACAGTTTGTAATCGGTTTGTAAAAGTCAAATCTTGTACTGGTTTTAATTTTACTGTAATCTGTTTTATGTTCCAGGTGATGATGGAATCTTTCCTTCATCGTACAATCTTTTAAGTAGTGCTATGTGCAATAAATAATTGATTCAGACAATGTTAACGAGTCCTTTATATCTTTCATACCAGATTTTTATACATGGGAAGGTTGAGAAGCTGATCCATTAATATGCCTAATGCTTTCAAAGGCATTTAAGAAAACTTCCACTTGCCTTATTTTAACACAATTATAAAAATGAACTAAAAAGCTAATATACATTTCATTGACACACCTGTTAAGATTCTATGCTTCTCAATGCATATAACAAAGTTCTGTTAAATTACTCTGGGGATATAAGAAGTGGTACATGAGTTACAATTTCTTTAGTGGTAGGAACACTTAACATAAATTTTACATTTGTCTTGATAAATTTATTTTCAAAATCTTGCCCTTGATCTGGTGGAAAGATAGGTGGCAGTTCTAATGTTCTATCTTTATAGAATCTTATCACAGTTTTTCATTGTTGTATGTGGGTTAATTTATGAGATGATTAAGCACTGTTATCCCATTGTTATTAGTAGGCTCCAAAAGACATGGAATATACACACTAAATCCAATAATCCTTTACTCACAACTTTTCACAAGTCCTTCAGTCTTCACATTTTGATATACGTTCATTACTTCATTTAATATCTCAGTCCACATAGCTGTTCTACTTCTATTATGGATATGCCAAAATACTTTTTTCTTAATTGATACTGAAGTCTAAAAACATAGGGATGGAGCTGCAAGCCATCTGTGTCCTATAGCATTTAGTATATAGCATTTAGTTTTCAAGTGGTTAAGATGTGGGTGGATTATTACCTTTTAACACAAAATTGACTCCATGGAGATAATCATGAAATGTGTCCATTCTAAACCACTTCAATATCCTGGTGAACAGCATTGCTTTGCAGGTGTAACAGACTTGTTATCCCATAGGGTATTCTTGATATGAAATAGCACTAAAGCGACTCCACTTCATTCTCAAAACTATTTTAAGACTTCTGTGACTATTTTCATCTTTTTGCATTTCAAAGGGAAAATATGTATGAGGCTAAGTTAAAATTATTTGAAATGATACTGGCACTGGATAGGGCTTCTTAAAATATTTCAAATTCAACTGGGGAAACAGCATTTATAAAATAAGTGAAAGTGAATGAGATAGAAATTACTGGGATCTGCTTTAGACATTTTTGGAGCTATAAATAGGAATAATCCATAGGCAATCCTTGAAGGTAGATGATGATGATGATGATAAAGTTGGAAGGGATCTAGGAGGTCATCTAGTCCAACCCACTGATCAGGCAGGAAACCCTATACCATTTCAGACTAATGGCTGTCCAGTGTCTTCTTATAAACTTCCAGCGATGGAGCATTCACCGCTTCTGGAGGCAGGTTGTTCCATTGGTTAATTGTTCTGTCAGGAAGTTTCTCCTTAGTTCTAGGTTGCTTCTCTCCTTGATTAGTTTCCATCCATTGCTTCTTGTCCTGCCTTCAGGTGCTTTGGAAAATAGCTTGACTCCCTCTTCTTTGTGGTAGCCCCTGAGATATTGGAACATTGCTATCAGTTGAAATGGTCTTGGATCCACAGAAAATGGGACTTCTTTATTACAATCTATTAATAGCAACAAGGGGAAAAGCTTTCTCTCAATTTAAGGGATTAGGCAAGTATTGAGATCATTAGTAAAAAAAAGAGAGAGAAAAATATAGAAATAAATCTGTGCGTAATATCTTAAACTCCTTTCTTGGTAATTGAATCAGTTCTGATTCCAAACCAGAGCCAAGTTGTATCAATTCAATAATATGTCATTCTGATATCAGGCATGGTGCCCAAAGAGCCAGGAAAATGAGATCTTGTCTTAGTGTCCTTCCCTGGGAGCAAAAACTGAAGTTCAATTACCATCAAAACTCCTCTCATATTACCTGCTCTTTTTTTTAAAGCTTCTCTGGATTTCATACTTTAAATATAGAATAACAGGGTTGAAAGGGACCTTGGAGGTGTTTGGACCTTGGAGGTCTGTTCAAGCAGGAGACCTGGCCTATACCATTATGGCCTGCCCTATACCATTCAATAGTCTCTTCCTGAAAATCTCCAGTGATAGAAAACCCACAACTTCGGAGGCAAACTGTTCTACTGATTAATTGTTCTCATTGTCAGGAAATTTATCCTTAGTTCTATGTTGGATCTCTCTTTAACCGTCTTCCACCTATTACTTCTACCCTCAGGTGTTTTGGAGAATAGGTCAATCCCTTTTTCTTTGTGAGAGTCCCTCAAGTATTAGAAGACTGCTATCTTATTATCCCTAGTCCTTCTGTTTATTAGACTAGACATATCCAGTTCCTGCAGCTATTCATCATACAGTTTAGTCTCCAGACCCCTTATTATCTTTGCTGCTCTACTCTGTACTCTTTCTAGGGATACATCTTTTTTTGTACCCTGGTGACCAGAATTGTATGCAATATTACAAGTGTGGTCTCACCAATGCAATATAATATATTTTGTCTTCATTTTTTTTGTCTTCTCCTATCACTTTTTTTTATTAACTTGTCATATTAAATTCCTGCAAGACAAGCCACTTTACTGTAAGGAAATTATGGGGACAGAGTTGGGAGTCAGAAGCTTAGTGCCTTTGAAAAAGACTGGCTGGTTTTCAAACTCACCTCATGACTTGCCTGCTGTTTTATCAGATTATCCGTCTAATTGTTCCCTCTGCTCAACCTCCCCATCTACTGGTTTATTTTACAAAGCTAAAACCCTTGGCAGAGGTCAGGTGGAAGGGGTCACTTTTTCACCTATTTCCCAATGGAGAGCAAAGGAACTGTGGACATTTTCCAAAACATCATTAAACAACAAACCATGGAGGTTTTCTAAGTAAGAGTTAGCAGCAAAATGAAGATTGATTTAAATAATTATCACCCATTGAACAGAATAATTAGTTCAATTAAAATATTTCTTTTTACCAAATGGGCAGATATCATGGCTTTTCAAGTTACTGAAATATCTGAGAGACAGGAAAGTATAAAAATGTATAACCTAAAGGCAGTTTTTTTAAATAAATAAAATCTATTTGTATTACAGTATCACAAAAACAAAAATAGAGTCAAAAATTAAAGTGTGAATTTCATTCTCAGCTCTGCTTTTTGAAGTTTTCAATCACCAATTAAACAACTAACACTTCAGTTGCTGAATTTATGTATTAAAGCTTGCAGCCTTACTAAGAGTGTTAAAAGAGCCTAATGATGTTTTCTGCTGCCTTTGGCTACATCCAGATGCCCCTTTTCATAGACCATTACATTGTTTCTTACAATATAGAATAGGGGAAAAAAATAGAAAAAAATAAAAAGAGTAAAGAGGAATAAAATACCTGGGTGCCTCTTGAAATTACTGTTTCAATTACTGTATCATTTCTATTAATGATATAATCCACACAAATAAAAAGTACCAAGAACAGACACCAGTCCTATAAGATGCATATATAAACCTGCCTTCACTGCTCTTTCCTTTCCTTTCCTTTCCTTTCCTTTCCTTTCCTTTCCTTTCCTTTCCTTTCCTTTCCTTTCCTTTCCTTTCCTTTCCTTTCCTTTTTTAAATTGTTATCTGCACAATATATTTCATACAACTGTATCTCTTTTATTAATATCACACCCTAATGCCAAAATTTTAATGCAATTTTTGATATAATTGTTCCCCTAGTTCTGTTTCTGTGTTTTATCTTTTTCTTTCCCTGAGACGCTGTTCAGCACAAGGCCCCTCACTCCATTTTTGGGTCCCCTGAATGTGTTCTTCCTTCATTTTGCCCACTTCCCAATAAGCTTCCACTGTGCTATGGCCAAATCACTGCCCAGAGCAACTAAGGAGGATGAGAAGGACAGTGTCTTGGTTCCAGGAGGAAGAGAGACTCTCTCAAGAGCTGGTAGGCAAGAAAAAGCAGGAGATTCCACCACTAAATAACTATCCCTTTAGCAGCACCAACCAATTTTACTGTGTTTCTTTGCAGCAGAGATATAGGTTAATTAGACCAGCAGCATGCAAACCCCATGTGACTTTAGGTGGGGAAACAGCAACATGGTGCTAGTCTGAGATAAATGTAGTACTTTCTTGTGGGAAAAAACTCTGTTACACTTCAAGAAGACCTACTGAAAACAGAAGGAATTACAGGTAATCCTCAACTTAATAATAATAATAATAAAGTTGGAGGGGACCTTGGAAGTCATCTAGTCCAATCCCCTGCTCAGGCAGGAAACCCTATACCAGTGGTGGCAAACCTATGGCATGTGTGCCAGAGGCAGCACTTGGAGCCCTCTCTGTGGGCACATGTGCCATTGCCCCAGCCTCGCCTCCGCCCCGCAACCCCCCTCCTCACCAGCAGCCCCCCTGGAGGAGAATCACCCCTGAGCGTGGCCCACGTGGAGCAGTACAGCCAAGGACATGGCAGCCAAGCAGTGTGGACAAGACTCTGCCCTCACGTCCTATCGCACACAGTTGATACTGCGGGGCACGGACAGAGGGTGCGGCTGCTGGGCTGTCTGGATGATCTACAGTGGGCCCTGGAGGTGGTGAGTGGTCCTGCGGGCAGGCAGGGTGGGGCAGAGTGGGGGCCAGTTTTGGGGCACTCAGTCTCTAAAAGGTTCGCCATCACTGCCCTACACCATTTCAGACAAATGGCTGTCCAGTCTCTTTTTAAAAACTTCCAGTGTTGGAGCATTCACAGCTTCTGGAGGTAGTTATTCCACTGATTAATTGTTCTAACTGTTGTTCCACTGATTAATTGTTCTAACTGTCAGAAAATTTCTCCTTAGTTCTAGGTTGTTTCTCTCCTTGATTAGTTTCCATCTGTTGCTTCTTGTCTTGCCTTCAGGTGCTTTGGAGAATAGTTTGACTCCCTCTTCTTTGTGGCAATCCCTGAGATATTGGAACTCTGCTATCATGTCACCCCTCGTCCTACTCTTGATTAAACTAGACATACCCAATTCCAGCAACCATTCCTTATATGTTTTAGCCACCAGTCTCCTGATCAATGAACTTATAAATTAACTTATAATAGTTTATTTAGTGACCATTCAGAGGTACAATGACATTGAAAAAAAGTGGCTTATGATCATTTTTCATGGCCATGGGATCAAAATTCAGATGCTTAGCAACTGACTCACATTTATGACAGTTGCAGTGTCCCCAGGTCATGTGATCACTGCCTAACAAGCAAAATCTCCAGGCCTGCTGACAAGCCATGTTTTTAGGGCCTTTCTTTTGGAAAAGCTGCAGGGTGGGGCTTGGGTACACCTCAGGGAAAATGATAAAGAAGGGCTAACATCAAGAAGGACCTTTTTGGTGATCCCACCAGAGGACAATCCTTAATCAACATCCTGCCTTTCCATCCTGGTGGGACAGATGGATGTAATAGGAAGCAGTCCTTCAAATAACCTTTGATAGTGGCTCCATGTGTTGTGGGCACTATACCACCCTGTTAAGCCACCAGGTGGCTTATTGAGGGGAACACAATAATTGTGTTTTCTTATACAGGGTTGGAGTTTAGCCTATTGGGCAACCTGTAACTTGACTTGCATTATTTTAATGGGACCAGGGCGATTCTATTGTTTTTCCCTAAAATCTCTAACATTGAGAGTCTCCAAGGAAAGCATTTGTCATACGGTATAAGACTACAAACAGGTCTTTTTAAGGAAACTATTTACTTTCTCTCTGGGGCTAATATAAGAGACTTGAACAGTTTGGGGACATTCACCAATTTGTTCTTTATTACAAGATGGGGAGAAAAGAAGTACAGCAAAATTCTGAAAGAGATATTGCTGGGAAAAGGTTTCAGAATGGCAATTCCTTGTTTGAGGATATGGCTTCTTCTCCAACATCTAAGTGCATCTGGTTCTTGGAACAACTATCCATATTTTACATTTCTTCCTCAATTACATTTTCCTCCTGATTATAGAATGTAGAACTGCAGTATATGCATTATAATTATTTTCTTTCTGTACCACCCAGACATATTTCAAATGTTGTTTCAGTAAGATATGGAGGGCATAAAGAATGTTTAGCCAACCAAGCCAAAACATGCATAAGTACAAGCACACGCTAAACATATACAGGAAAAGGCTAGCCCAGTTTCAAAGGAAAACTAATAATAATGTGCTGTTTTCTCACTTCTTTTCTTATGAAATTGTGACAGAATGTTATAAGGATCCTACTGAACATATACAAGCTCTCTTAGGCATCCTCAGGAATAGATTTCATTTATATTTATCCAATGAACAGTCGTAGCATCAGGGGAGAAATTTCATCGTGATCATCTTCTTTATTACTATTCAGAAAGTTCCAAAACGAAGTGTTTTAGGTATTTAACTATTTAATTGCATGCAGTTTTTAATACCCTTGTAGCTACAGTTGTGGATTATTTTGCTTGGTTTGGTTTGGTTTTTGTGCTTTCAAGTCAGTGTTGAATCCTGATGTCTGTTTGGACAAGTTCTGAAGTATTCTTGACAAGATTTTGGAAGTGGTTTGCTCTTGCCTGTTTTCTAAGACTGAGGAAGAAAATGAGTGGCCCATGAGTCACTCTGGTAGCTTCATGCCTAAGGCAGGACTAGAGCTTATGGTCTCCTGATTTCCTACCTGTGCCTTAACCACTACTATACATCAAACTGGCTCTCTTGTGGAATATATCAATTAATTCTCCCTCCATATTGCGTATTAGACGTATCATGTATGTATGAGACTTTTTAAAAAATCACAGCTTGCTTAAAACAAACTATAACTTAATGGAAAGAGTAGTATTTGAATGGAGGATTAATAGTTTGCAGCTCAGTTTCTTAGGTAGTATGCTATAATTGTTTCATTAAAGGGCTTTGTTCTTTTTATTATATACCTACTTAATCTAACTTAGAACGTTCATCTATATGTGGAGTCAGATGAACACTTGTATCAAAGTCTCCCCAGTTCTAATTCCAGGATCTTAACTATTGTTCTATATAATTAAGATTGTATTGTTGACAAATCAATGTTCTGAATATAAAATTAATTAATTTGATTTATAAGAGCAACCAGCTTTTAACTGACCAAAGGATCATCATTGAATGAAATGGGCAGCAAGTAAAAATCTTTGGGTTGTACCTGAAATTATCTCATCAAAATCACAGACAATGAAACTCTTTAGAAGAGGCATCCCCTTTTTTCATGTGAAATTAATCTCTTAAGGTTATGAATGCATCAATTCATGATCAATTCTTGTCCAATCTACACAACTGATTGAGATTTAAAAATAAATGTATAGTTCTTTTTTGTAGTCTACATGTTTCAGAACAGGACCCCTATTTTTCGGTTTTATGAAAAGTGATGGAAAACTAATCAACAAAGGTTGTGTGAAAAAATACATTGTATACAATCTAACTGAATATACAGTCCTACGTGTGTGCAGAAAGTTCTTCCTGGATCAAAGTGACTACACAACCCTAATTTAGCCATTTGGTTAAAATTGTTGTCCTGTGTTGTTTCATAGGAATATTTGTTTTAAAGAAAAGTTTTGCCTTCAAATGTTTTTTCTCTTTCTTCTTGTTTTTCAGAGAACTCTGGGTGAAGGATACCACCTTAAAAACAAAAGGAATGCGCCCTGTGTCTACACCCCTCCTTCTCTTAAAGGTAAGCTAACTTTCTATTGTTCACTATCCACAATGTAGCTCTTAAGCAGAAACACAGTTAAATTCTCCTCACTGCTACCATAAAATTTGCTGCACTGGTTCTGGATTTCATAGCAGCAAAAGCTACAGGGCAAGAACTGATATACCCAAAAAGTACTTGCAGGGCTTCCTGAGAATGCCATTATAGACGTGCTTTATAGATACAGTAAATACATAGTAAAGGTTGGGTTAATGGTATTTGCAGACACAAAGGTACCCTTAAACATTGCTTTCAGTATCCCCAAACTCCTGTTTCACATGCATTTTTAAAAATATTCTTCTAAGGAAAAGAAATTAAACATGAAGCTGGCAGGCTGCAAAGCTAAGCACCAGCCTCTAAACTTTAGTTCTCTTTGGGTAATGACTTTGGGCTCCAGAAAGACCTCACTGGAGTTGTAGAAAGCAGTGTGAAAGCCTAACTTGTCTTCTAAATGTATTCTTCTTATTGACCATTTATAGCTGCCATTGTGTGACTAAACAAGTCTCCCATTACAGTAATTTTGGAAACGCATCATCCAAAGTTCTCCAAAATTCAAAATAGACCTCTAGCCTCAAAGGATTGACTATTTAAAGTGTAATTTTATTTGAAGATGGTGGAAAATTACAAACTTGATAGTTGATGACTTATAGATGTTAGATATTTCATTATATATATTATTTATTTTCATTTTAGAAATGGTTATAAGTAGAAGATCCCTCTGTCTTTCTCAAAATAAGATATTGTAGATCTGGTTTATATATACCAACTACATAAGCTGCTTTGCTTGGTTTATCTTAGCATAGAACATAAATCTTGCTGTTGTAGCCTAGAAATTCTTATTTATGGCTTTAAATAGGCTATATAGACTGAGTCAAATATGATTTATTCAATATTCCATTATTTCACAAACAACAATAGGTGAACCTAATCATTTTATACAAAAACAATACTAACTTAAGGATTGTTGCATCTATAAGCTGATTTCCATGGCAGATTGTAGAAGCAAGACTGGAGAGAAAACAATGTGCATGTCATAATTTTTTGCCAAGATTTATCCTTTGCACACCTCATTTTTTTAAGAGAGGGAAAAATAATTGTGGTATAAATAGAAAAGCAGTGAATGTGAGCTGAAGATATGCAGAAATCTAGAGTTCCCTTATTTGGCTCTGCTGCTCCTGCTATGGATTTGGACGCTGTGGGCATTCCTTGGAGCACTGTTATGTTTACCTATGTTTTGTTGTAATGTTTCCATTAATTTCTAAGCCCCTTGGAGACTTGTTCAGATAAAAGCAGCATATAAGTAAACAAATACATATATAAATATTGAACTTTTTAACATTAGCAACCTTGAAGAGTCTTGTCAGAGCTAGTGTGATATCTCTTCCAGGTTAGAGGATCTCACTAAGGATATCACATTTAAGGTCCTTCCGCTCTGTATCTCCAAATTTCTATTTTAAAAAAAAATTATAGCGCTTCATAATCTCCATTTGAATTAATTGTTCCTCCCCTCTGCACTCACATACCCACATAAGCACACACAAACACATATATTAAATTAAAACAGAAATGAAAAATTGATGCAACTATTTAAAGTGTTCTTAGTTAATGACAGAATATATCTTGTACCACTGAAAAGTTAGTTAATATAAACATTTGTGGACAGGACAGCTTAACTTCCAATTGTATGAAATTCTTCTGAAAACATTAACTGCAAATGCTCACATCTTCGTCAACTTCTTTTTTCACACTTTCATAAGACTCCCTTACTGCTAATTTCTTTTCTAGGCTACGGAGAACTTGTAGTTTAAGGAAATAGACTTTTCTGCACTTAATTTGAATGAGATAGCTGACCCTTCTTGCACCTAACTTGAATTTTTATATTTGATAAAAAGTTTAAATTCCATCTGTTTCAAAAGTAGATATTTTGCAGGAATTAAGGTGACCTTAAGGGCATGGGAAAATGGTGGAGAAAACTGAACATGTGTGGGTGTTATACATGCATAACTTTGTATTTGTTTGCATTAACTATATTAATTCTGGATAGAGAGACTCAGTTCTAAGGAGATAGGATGACTCATGTGTGTGTGTGTCTGTGTCTGCGTGCGTTCATGCGTGTGTGCATAAGTGTGTGCGCGCGTACGTGTGTGTGTAGACTATGCTTCCATTCAGCCTGCCTAATTTTTAAATGGGATGCAACACTTAATACTGAGTTTCTTTCAACATTCTCAGTTAAGTACAGTTTGTTCAAAGCAAAGTGTTCACCTTGCAGACTTTAAGAGAAGACAATGAGCTCAAAAGTCTCCCTACTGAACTGAAATGAGCATAAAAGGATGTATGTTGATGCAAATCCTTATTCAAATTGCTGATTGCAAGCACTAGCTTTAGTTAATATTAGTTTAGAAGGGAACACTTCTTAAATGAAACCTGCCCAAACATCAATGACACCTGCATCAAACAAAAATGATACCTATATTGTGTCATGACTGAAGGCAGATTTGAATCTGGGTTTCGCAGATAAGTTCAATACCTAAAACTCTATTCTATCCTAGTTTACAATTTCTTCTGATGAAACCATATCTTGGCTTATTGCTGTAGTCTGGCTTCCATGTTGAACTTGCTCACTGAATCTTAATATTCCCCCCCTTAATTTAGTTATCCAAGTTACATCTTCTAATGAATGATTAGTTATTATTTTACTTATAGGAAGGGCTTTTTTTCTCATAGAACACCCAGAACGGAGTTCCGGTACCTTTTTTGGATAGAACCTTGTAGGGTAGGCAAGGCGGGTTGTATGATGTGTATGAGTTATGGTACCTTTTTTTTTTAGAAAAAAAGCACTGCTTATAGGTCCCTATATTTGTTTTTGATATCATAGGAGAAAAGAAAAATGTCCATATTTTTCTTCACATGGTTAAAACTGTTTGAAGGCCTAGAATTGAAAGAGGATTAATATGATTCTGACACATATACTGGATTCTTTCTCTTTTTCACTAAGTGTATAGATTACACATAAATTACTGTAAACAATTCTCACAAAGAGAAGTGCATGTTTTTTCATGCCATAAAGCAAAAAACCAAATCCATTTCTTGTAAATCCAATTATCCCTACTTAATTACTGAGAATGTCATATTTTCTAACACAAGGCTAATATACAAGGGACATGATTTTGTTCCTAGAATTTTGCTATACTATCTTGACCACAATCAATAGGCTAATTAGCAATTTTTAATTAATCTCTGGTATAATACTGTTTTCCCCCTTTAAAGCTTGCTAATCTGAAACATGCATTGATCAGCTAATATGGTACAAATATTGTGTTGTTCGTCCATCAAGTTCGATGAGGACCTTGACATCTTGTGGATTATGGGCCATCAATGATGTGTCCGTAGGTGGCTGATAAGACCGATGTTAGCACGGAATCTTCTGCCACATACTGAACAAAGAAATATAGACACTGTTACTTCGGCATTTACAGCTCTGGCTTTGCGGAGTGCACGCTTCTCTTGTGCCAAGATTGTCCTTCGATGTTCATATGTCTGGCAACCCTGGTACACCAGAGTACGCCATGTCGATCGATCATGTGCCAGAGGTTCCCAGGAGGTGGTGTTAATATCCAGGGACTTGAGAGAGGCTTTCAGCATGTCTTTATATTGCTTCTTTTGTCCCCCGTGTGATCGTTTTCCTTGAGACAGTTCACCATAAAAGAGCTGTTTAGGGATGCGATGATCTGGCATCCTTACAACATGGCCTGCCCAGCGCATCTGGGCTTTCATCAACAGAGTGTAAACTGATGATAGGCCTGCTCTGGAGAGGACATCAGTGTCTGGTATGTTATCTTGCCACCAGATCCTCAGAATTCTATGAAGGCAAGTCATGTGGAAATAATTTAATTGCCTCATGTGCTTCTTGTACGCTGTCCAGGTCTCACTAGCATACATCAGGGTAGTTAACACTGCTGCCTTGTAAACTTTAAGCTTAGTAGCAAGGCTTATTCCACGGCGGTCCCACATTTTAGTCTGCAATCCGCCAAATGCAGAGCTTGCCTTAGCAATTCTACAGTTGACCTCATTGTCAATTGCCATTGCACGGGAGAGGGTACTACCAAGATATGTAAATTGGTCCACTACTTGCAGCTTTGTCCCTTTACTGTGATGGTAGGCTCTTGATGCTGAGCTTTTGGAACTGGCTGGTACATCACTTCAGTTTTCTTTGTGTTAATGAGGAGGCCAAAGTTGTCACAAGCGGCTGCGAATTTGTCCATGCTGGCTTAAAACAAATTGGAATGATGTTCTTTTATTTTTAATTTTAAAACATTTCTCTCTTTTCAAATGAAAAAGGGTTTTTTAAAAAAATAACACCGAATACCGTTTGATAAATAACTGTTTGATAAATAACTGTAAGTAATTATTTCAAGTATTTCAATATTTATCTTTCAAAACTAATAAATAGGTTTGTCAATGAAATATGAGTTTCTTTATATTTATTCTTTCATGAAGCATCAATCTTATCTAAAAATGAAAATCTTGGAGACAGAAGAATAAATGTGATTAATAATACATCCAGCTCATGAATTGCCACTTGAGATTTGCTCAAAATGCCAACATACTGTAGATCTTCCAGAAATGGGTGTTTTTCATGTCATCAAAATTATCCATGTCTCTTGGGATCAGTTAAAAACAACTCTATAATAATTAACTTCAATGGAAAATATCTGAGTCTATTAAAATATTTTATTGCCTTCAGGAAATAAGATGATGAGCTTTCTCACTATTTCATGAACAAAAGACCACCAACCTGGTAGCTGAACCTTTCTCCAACATTTGTAAAGGGAGATCATTCTGTGAGAGGAGAGGCAGAGATGCGGACTCTAATCCATATCCTATAGCACACAATCTCTCCTCCACTTCCCAGTATCGCTTATTAAGATTATAACAAAAGCTAATGATTGGGTCAGCCCTGGAAATACCACTGTCAAGCTTGTTTTTCATGCAAGAAAAATTTGAGCAAAATGATGAGATGAGAAGGGTAAAATCTATTAATATCAAATCATTAATTTCACTGTCCAAAACCTTGTGTGTCCTGTTAATCACAGTGTCCTTTCAATTCTGTGGGGAAACATCTTCTCTGCTTTCATTGGAAGCACTGTGCATGTGTACCTTACAATAGATTTTTCTAGTATTATAACTTCCCAAGACAACCAGGCTGAATCCAAAACTAGAAGAAGAATGATTTGAGTGGTGCCTTGGGGAGGGGAGTAAAGAGAGAAGTGGGTCAATTCCATTTGGCATTCTCTGATTCAGTAGTGGGTGATTTCAAAAGCTTTCTGTGAATGTTCATTTGAGACCTACTGGCAAGAGCAATTTTTTTTTGTATTGGCAACCTGCAAGGTAGATAAGTGGAAGAAAAATAAGATGATGAGTTTACATGTAATGCTAGCCAGGATAATATTAACCATGAGTTATCCACACAATACTATTTTAAAAAAAAGACCTGAACAAAAAGTCATCCCAAATGTTCCTGAAAAAAAATAGTGGAAAGCAACTGTGTAACACAGGGGTTCTCAACCTTGGCAACTTTAAGACTTGTGGACTTCAACTCCCAGAATTCCTCAGCCAGCTTTGCTGGCTGAGGAATTCTGGGAGTTGAAGTCCACAAGTCTTAAAGTTGCCAAGGTTGAGAACCCCTGGTGTAACACAAGTTCTTCATTTGGAGGGGAAAATAATGCAGACATATCTAAGACTTTAAAAAAATGATATTTTAATGAACTGAAAACAATGAGAGGTAAACTTTAATGGCAGGACAAGAGAATTGGGAAAGAATCTAAAACTATAAGGGAGTACCTAAAAATAGAGAATTTAAAAGTCCATTTGCAGATAACTATAGTGAAGAAAAAAATATGGAGAAGGAGAAGGCAATATAACTGAAATTTTATATATTACCTTTGATAAATTCTGGAACTGTGTAAAATTGCCAGATGACTGAAGAAGAAAGTCAGATTTCGTGCCAGGCATGGCAGTAAACCCTGACTTTCCAGAAACATAATCCCACATTCATTCATTAATTAAGAGCAAACTTTATAGGTGTGATGTTGCTAGATAGGCTGGTTTATTGAAGACAAGAAAGAAGTTATATGTTATAGATGATTTGCAGAAATCAACTCCAAGAATTAAATCCTAGGTCTCAACATTTTGCATTAAAAGATTTTTGGCTATTTTTTCCCCCAGATTTGAGAATGGGGACATCTGTTCCATTTTTACATAATGATTCTGTCTACCTGACTTTCCAGCTTTAGCCCTTGTAGAAGCAAGTGATATCCTATCTTCAAATTGTGTGTATGTTTGTGGGGGGGGGGAGGGGAGATTCTAAGAACCATAAGCCAATCAGTCTGACATTAATACCTGAGAAAATTCTAGAACAGACCAAAAAGATTTGTAGCTGTAAGCACATTGAAAACAATGTGATAATTAGCAGAAGTCAGTATGGATTTGTCAGCATGGATTTTTTTATTGGGCACTTCATTAATAGATGTGGGAACATTGTAGACCTAATATATCTTAATTACTTGAGAAAATATTCCATGACATTCTGATTTGAAGTGCATTGCATAACATGACAAGTGTATACACAGCAAGCTCAAAAATTATATTCAGAATGTGCTCACTGATGGTTCCTTTTTAAGCTGGAGTAATTACAAGAAAGATACCTCAGGTTTTAAGACCTCTTCAACATTTTTATTAATGACCCTGGTAAAATGAGCTCACTTGTTAAGTCTACAAGTGACACAAAATTAAATTGAATAGCTAATACTATGGAAACCAGTAATGAAATTCAAAATAATGTTAATAAGTTGAATGTGTATTGTAATGTTTTTCATTATTTTCTCCATGAGTTCTATGATTTACCAGTTCTTTATATTGTCGCTTTTATATTGGAATTTGATTTGCCATTCAGAGTTGCTTTGGTGGGGGGTAAGGATGGGTATATAAATCTAAATAAATAGATTTATATATAACAGAATTAAATTTAACAGTGACAAAAGCAACATTCTTCACTTAAGAAACAAAACTCAGATACACAGTTACTGAATAGAGGGTGCCTGGTTTAGCAGATGTACTTGTGAAAAAGATCTTGGAATAGTAATTGATTATCAAGCAAATATGAATCAGCAATGTGATATCCCTGCAAAAATTAAAAAAAAAGAGCAAATGCAATTTTAAGCTGCATAAACAGATGTATAGATTTCCTATCATGAAAAATAATAGGTCTACTTTATTCTGACTTTATCAACCCCCAGCTTGATTATATCTTGCACTGGGTAGATGCTTTAAATATGGGGAAATTCAGAGAGCAAATGATAAATAGGAATTAATCAATCAATCAGAATAGAGCTGGAAGATACCTTGGAGGTCTCCTAGTCCAATCCCCTGCTCAAGCAGGTATCAAGCAATACCATTTCAGGCAAGAGACTGTCCTGTTTCTTCTTTAAAACCTCCAGTGATGAAACACCTACAATGTCTGATGGCAAACTGTTCTACTGATAAATTGTCCTCACTGTTAGGTAATTTTTCCTTAGTTCCAGGTTGCTTCTCTCCTTGATTAGTTTCCATCCATTGTTTTTTGTCCTGCCTAAAAGTGCTTTGGTAAATAAATTGACCCCCCTCCTCTTTCTGGCAGTCTCTCAAGTACTGGAATACTGCTATCATGCCACCGCTAGTTCTCCTTTTCTCTAGCCTGGAAAATACCCAAATCCTGCAACTGTTCCTCATATGTTTTAGTCTCCAGGCCTTTAATCATCTTAGTTGCTCTTCTTTGAACTTTTTCCAAAGTGTCAACATCTTTTTTGTAATGTGACCAAAACTGGATGCAGTATTCCAGTTGTGGTCTTATTAAGGCTTTATAAAGCGATATTAATTCTTCATGTGATTTTGATTCTAGTATGCATCTTTTTTGGCTGCTGCCGCACAGGGTCGTATTTAAGTGATTGTCCACAAGGCTTCAAGGTTCCTCTCACAGTTACTGCTTTTGAGCCAGATTTCATCTAATCTGTACTTGTACCTTTAGTTTTTCCTGCCTAAGTGTAAAACCTTGCTTTTCTCCACATTAAATTTCATATTGTGGATAGGGCTCATTGTTCAAGTCTGTTATGATCTTTTTGAATCCTGAGTTTGTCTTCTGGGATGTTGGCTACTCCTGCCAGCTTAGTGCAAATTTGATGAGTTCCCCTTCTATTCCCTCATCTACATTATTTATGAGGATATTAGTACTGGCCTTAAGATGGAACTCTGTGGCACCCCACTGCTTACTTCCCTCCATGTAGATGTAGTACCATTAAGGACGACTCATTGAGTACAGTTTGTCAGCCAGTTACAAGTCCATCTGGTGTTGATACTGTCTATCCCACATTTTTCTAGCTTATCAAGAAGTAGGTTGTGGTCAACTTTGATAAATGCTTTGCTGAAGTCTAAGTATATTATGTCCACAGCATTTTACTGATCTACTAATTTAGTCAGTTTGTCAAAGAATGAAATAAGATTGGTTTGGCACAATCTGTTTTTAACAAACCCATGCTGGCTTTTAGTTATAACTTTATTTATTTCTAGATCAGTGTTTCTCAACCTTGGCCATTTTAAGATATGTGGACTTCAACTCCCAGAATTCCTTAGCCAGCCATGCTGGCTGGGGATTTTTGGGAGTTGAAGTCCACACATCTTAAAATGGCCAAGGTTGAGAAACACTGTTCTAGATGTTCACAGATCTGTTTTTTGATTATCTTTTCTAGTATCTTCCCAGATATTGATGTTAGACTGATTGTTCTGTAGTTTTCTGGGTCTGTTTTTTCCCCTTTTTTGAAGATGGGAACTGTTCTGTTTCTCGTGTTGGTAGGCATTTTCCAAGACAGATTAACAAACAGGTACTTCTTTATTTAACTTCAACAGAACAACAAACAAAATGGCTCCGCCCCCTTTTATACCTTTTGCAAGGGACAGCGTCAGCTAATGAATGCAATGTATTTTCCCGCTTCTGCGCATGCTCAATAAACCGAGACAGCCTGTCTGGCCAGGGCAGGCCACGTGGTCAGCTCGAGTCTCAGTGCAGCTTCCTGTACCTGTTCTATCAATCAGGGCCCAGGACATAACAGGAACTACATTGGCTCTTTTCCAGTCCTCAAGTAATTCCCCAGTGTTCCAGGATTTTTGAAAGATATGGTACAATGGTTCTGAGATAACATCTGCCAGCTCCTTCAGAACTCTGGGATGTAAACCATCAGATATTGGTAATTTATATTCGTCAAGATCAGATAGATGTTCTCTAACCATTTTCTTGCATATTTTAATTTTTATTTCTAATCTGTCTTTTATACTTAGGTTTTTGGTAGGTTGGGCTGTAGTTTCTTTTTGCATGAAGACTGATGCAAAGAATGAGTTAAGAGCTCTGCTTTCTTTCTACTGCCTGTTACTTCCTTGCCACCTTCTCTTTTAAGTGGACTTACTGTTTTCTTGACTTTTTTCTTGTTATTAATATGATGAAAAAAACATTTTTATTATCTTTGACTTTTATTGCAAGTCTTTGTTCATCCTTTGTTCCTGATTTCATCTTGAAGATTCAAGCTATATGCTGGTACTCTGCCTTAGTTATGTGTCCCTCGTTCCATTTTTTGTACTTGCCCTTTTTGTCTTTCAGTTTATTAGAAAGATCTTTGTGCAACCATGCTGGTTTCTTCTTGAATTTCTTATTTTTCTTTTTCAGTGGTATTGTGCTGGACTGGGCTTTAATGATCATATTTTTCAGAGTTTCTCACACTCTTTGAGTTGTTTTCTCCTTTAGGATTTTCATTCATGTAATTTTTCATAGGATCTCTCTGAGTTTGTTAAAATAAGCTCTTTTAAAATTTAAGACACTGGCTCTATTATGTTCTATTGCTTGTGTTTGCATTATATTGAATTCCAATATGACGCAGTCACTCTCGCCCAAGGTTCTGGCAATTTCAACTCCCTCTATTACTCCTTCTCTATTAGTAAGAATTATGTCCAGTATAGGTTTTTCTCTAGTTCCATCCTCTACCTTTTGGATGACAAAGTTGTCAGCTAGGTTAGTTAGGAATCTGTTTGATTTCCCACTTGCTGCAGAATTTGTCTCCCAGTTGATCTCAGGGTAGTTAAATTCTCCCATTACTACTGTGGTATATTACCTACATACATTTGTTAGTTGTTTAGCAAAAAGTTCATCTATTAATTAAGTTAATTAAGTTCATCTATTAATTAATAAAGTCTGTTGAAGAGACACTAAAGATCTTCGGAATATTGAGCCTTGAACTAAAAAGTCTGGATTGGGATAGAGTATAGCACTCTTCAAAAAAAGGGCACTCAGAATTTCAAGACCAGTTCACTTTCATTCCAAATTGCAAATCACAAAAAATGGGTTTAAGATACAGAAGGTATATTTCAGTTGTAAGCGCTCCAATCTGTAAAAACAGTTGGACAAAGGAACCAACCTGAAGTTGAAGGAGATTACCTTCATCAAGTAACATGCTGATGCAGAGATAAAACAGTCATCAATAAAAGTTCCTTAATTTGGATTCTTGCACTGATCAAAAGATAGACTTAACAATTTAAAGGCCCTCTCCTGGCTTTAGGTTGCCCCTAATGTCTTAAACTATGACTCACAGTGATATTACAAGAGAACATGTATCTCATGATTTTATAGTCAAAATAATACAATTAGGTATTTGTGTCATCACATCTGACCCAAATATGTGAGTTATGTCATTTGTCCAGACATGTCATGCTGCATTAATTGTCATTTGCCCTTATCCACATCCATGAATGGCCAAGAATGTTATTTAATTCTATTACTGAGATGAGGGTGACCATGCTGAAATTAAATACAGTCAGAATGGAGATGCTCTTGGTAAATAAGAAAATGGTCATTGGAGTTTACCTATCTTGATGAGTTGCACTCTTGAAAGAGCAGACCTATGGTTTTGGACAGGAGTGCTCCTTGAACCTCAGCTGACATTAGATGTGGTGAGTGCTTTTGCATATTTAAAGCTGGTGTGGCAACTATAGTCCTGATTTAGTCAGATGGATCTTGTCTTAGCTAGGCATAATATCCTAAAAATGTTGTTGTTGTTGTTGTTGTTGTTGTTGTTGTTGTAGTTGTTGTTGTTGTTGTTGTTGTTGTTGTTGTTGTTGTTGTTGTTGTTCTTCTTCTTCTTCTTCTTCTTCTTCTTCTTCTTCTTCTTCTTCTTCTTCTTCTTCTTCTTCTTCTTCTTCTTCTTCTTCTTCTTCTTCTTCTTCTTCTTCTTCTTCTTCTTCTTCTTCTTCCATATCCGTCATCGGACATTGGCAATCATGTTGGCGATCCTGTTTTTATCAGCAGCTGCATGAAAAAGTGCTGTTGAGTTTTGTCCAAACCAGTCCTTTAGATTTTGAAGCCACAATGTTCTTCTTCTGCCTGGACCTCATTTGCCTTCAATCTTTCCCTGGAGGATTAAAATGTACAAAGCATTGAAAGTAGTGCTCAACTTTTTTTTTAGATTTTTTTTAATTCCACCTTTATAATTTTTATAAATAACTCAAGGTAGCAAACATACCTAATATTATTTCCTGTTCCTATTTTTTATACAACCTTGTGAGTTGAGTTGAGTTGAGAAAGAGTGACTAGCCTGAAGTCATCCAGTCGGTTTTCATGCCTAAGGTAGGACTAGAACAGTCACTTGGTTTCTAGACTAGTTCCTTAACAACTAGACCAAACAGACTCTTCATTACAGATAGGCTTGCAAAGGTAGAAGGTATGGGGATCATATGATATTGGTGTTCTGAAGTGAATTAAAACGATATGACTATCTCCATCTGTACTGGAAACCTAACAGGAAAGGGTTCCAGCTGACAGGGAAGTGTTTGATCTCCCCTCTACAAACAATTGCACCAGGAAATGTGGATTTCTCTCATTGCTTACCCTTTGCCATAGCATACCCCCCTTTTCCTCCCTCCTCCCACTGTGAGATTCAGATATCCGCAACCTCAGTGGTGGTTTTCTATAAGGCCTTGAAAACCCTGAGCATTGGGCCAAGGCATTGAACAAGCCCATTCTGTAATCCCTTTGGGGTTTTAAATATGTTTGTGATTTGGCCTCAGTTTTGCTATGTTGTGGCATTTTGCTTATGGTATGCTGTATTATGTTGTGGCATTTTGCTTATGGTTACTTTATTTTATGTTTTAACCCTATGTTAGCTGCCCCAAAGTAAATATTTCTGTGGTAGGCAACAATAAAATAGTTTCAGTCAATTTACTGATCAATTAATGAATGAGCCAACAATAGGTGATGCTGAGCACAGGAATACAGCAAAAAGATGGGCAATCTTTCTTTCAAGATCATTGAAAAAATCGGTAGAGCCAAAACAAACTGTAGGTGTGGCCAGAACCAAAAGTGGCTATGTTTGTCTATTATCGGCATCCTTTTCACTTTCTTCTATCCCCTTTCTTTCTGGTTTTATTTCTCTTTCTCTCACAAAGCAGATTGCCAGAAGGGGAACAAAAAAAATTTCACAGTTTGTTTTTCTCATAAATGGAATATTTATTTTTATATGTGGCTGTGACAGTAACAGATGGGAGGGGCTTGATCATGAATAGAACTAGAAGGTGGGGAGTGTCCTTGGCCTGATGGCTATTAAATATATTTTATGGGTCATACTATAGTTTTCATCTATTTTCTGACTAATGTGGCAAAAAAGAGCCGCAGTGTCAAGAGTAATGATCAGAAGAGGTTCCAGGGGCTGCTGGAGGAGGAGGAGGAGGAGGAGGAGGAGGAGGAGGAGGAGAAGAAGAAGAAGAAGAAGAAGAAGAAGAAGAAGAAGAAGAAGAAGAAGAAGAAGAAGAAGAAGAAGAAGAAGAAGAAGAAGAAGAAGAAGAAGAAGAAGAAGAAGAAGAGGAGGAGGAGGAGGAGGAAAAGGAGCAGAAACAGCAACAGAAGAGGAGGAGGAGGAGGAGGAGGAGGAGGAGGAGCTTGGAGATCACATTCAACCTAGTGTCCAGAGATTTTTGTTTCATTGGATTTGGTAGCAGTTTGAATTTTTTTCAGTTTGATGATGAAGAGATCAAGAATATTGGTTTCCTAGACAAGAATGGATGAGGCCTAGTATAAAAATATCAATTCTGTCCTGTCATCCAGCCTTCTAAGAGTGATGTGAATTTTTATCTTGGGAGCTGAGCTTAAAATCCTACTGTGGCTGGATTTCCCCATGCCTTGGCACTGCTGTTTTTCATTTCGGTGTCAATGTCTCTGTGAAAATTTAACCCCCCCCCTTACCTACCCATTAAGGCAAGCTCATTACCTTAGGTAGCCTAGAAGCATGGTTGAAAAGATGTGGAAAGTTGGTGGCACAAACATATAAAACATTTTTGAAACCCTCAAACGTGCAATCATATAATCCTGATCTAGGGGTTGAAAAAGACTTTCAGTCCCCTGATTATGGGTATCAAGTCTTCGGTTGCAGTTGGAATGAGGTTGAATCTCAAAATGGGTGAGGAACACTTTCCCCATCTTAGGCATGCATACCACAAGAAGCCCATTTCTTCCTTTTCTTGACATTAAATATCCATGTCACTTGCTCAGAACACTTCATTCATTTCCCATCAGCCTTTGCTGTCATCATCACTCCCCCACACCTATTGTTCTCATCTGTCTCTTTGTCTCTTTTTTTCTCTACAACTATTTCATCTTCTGAGGCTGAATTGCACATTCTGCCTTCCCACACATGCCTGAAGCTTTTACTTTGTCCTATGGCTGTGCTTTTAAAGATGTTTTCTGTCATCGACACAAACGTACATCAACAAGACAAAATTGGGAACAATCTGGAGCTCATGTACAAGTAGCAAAATGGAGTTGTTCAAAAGCACAATGGTTTTCTCTGATTTTGCAAGGATAAAAAAAATGGAGTTCTTGAAGAAAACTATGGGGCATATCTGAAATAAGCGGTGGCAAGGTGTTTAAGAAATAGAAATCTTATCTTGGAATTCACCATCCGGGAATGCTTAGTGGTACATGAGATATGCTTGAAATATTCTTAATCAGTTTTTATATGATTAAAACTGTAGCTCCCTATTGGCTATTTGATGATCTCAAAGAAAACTAACCAGGATGGGGACTAGTTGTTACTTGGATGAGAGATATCAGGAAGTCCCAGTTATAAATCAGAGGAAAAATATCCCAGATGTAGGCAAAGGCAAAAAATACAAATTGAAAGATAATCACTAGGACCAAATGTCTATTCATGTATGTTTTTACTTTTTCATGAAAACATGATACCTCTTTTTGTGTAGGGTGGTTGTTGTTGTTAATTGCAAAGTCGTGTCAGACCCATCGCGACCCCATGGACAACGTTCCTCCAGGTCTTCCTGTCCTCTACCATCTTCTGGAGTCCATTTAAGCTCATGCCTACTGCTTCAGTGACTCCATCCAGCCACCTCATTCTTTGTCGTCCCCTTCTTCTATTGCCCTCAATCTTTCCTAGCATTAGGCCCTTCTCCAGTGAGATGGAGGTGGAGGTGGAGATGACCACAAATGTAATTCAGTATTTCTTCTCCTTTGTCATTTCAATGATTAATCATTTAGCTCAACATTTTACAGTTTCATTTCACTTTTTTTTATTAAAAAAAAGGAAAGCAAAAGTTTATTACACAAACTTGCTAATGATATAATTTTCCATACGTGTTAGGAAAACTTCATAGCTTGATTTCTGTGTGCACAGCTATTGTAAGAAAGGTAGGCATTTCTCTAAGCTGTATTTTTCACCACTGCTTTGTTAATCCTTTTACTTAAAACTACAATTACTTGTGAATGGACTTTGCTTGGAATATTGAAAGTATCTGCATCTCAAGAAGGAATCTGTAGGTTTAATCCAGTGTGAAGCAAGATCTTTTTTTTAAAGAAAAAGAAAGAAAAATAAAATAAAATATCAAATGAGCTTCATTATACTAGATCTTTTTCTGTTAGTATTCAGCTTTTCTTTATAGTTGCATTTTGGAATGAATGGTATCATGCCAACATTAGGCTTTTGAGGAAGAATCTTTCAAATTTGAAAGCTAGTTTAAACCCAGCTTTGGATAGATACAGATATGATTCCCTTGATAGATTATTTGTATGTACCAAGAACTAGAACACATTCATCCTGATTAGTTCTTGGTAGAAATAATCTATCAATAATTTCATTTAAGATTACTGTCCCAAACTCTCTGCTCCATGTCTCATTATTACAGATTAGGCTAATGGAAAAATGGGACAGAATTTTGTTGCATAGTAGCTCCCCAATTATAGCTTTTCTTCTTTGGGAAGTGGCATTATTTTAATACAATTTTTTAAAATCTGTATATTCATACAATTTTAACTTTGCTTTTTTCAATTTATTACTGATATTGTTTTAATTGGTAATTCACTTTGGAGCTGAAAAGTGGTGCCTAAATTTTATGTCTCAAAATAATAGTAATAATTCCAATATCTAAAAAATATCCAGAAATGATAAAATGAACATTAAAATTATTTATCCCACAAGCAAACATTCTCTACAGCTTCCCTGCCCCAATCTTTTCCCTAGAATTCTTTGTTCACAAAGATTCAAGTAGAGGATATACAGTATATGGCAATTGCATGCAAAATGGAAAAAGAAACAACATCAAAACAGAGCAAGTGAAGAATGTTAACTATTTTCAATCTTCTTTAACTCAAAGAACCAAATCAAAGACAACAGTATTCTTGGATGGAAACATCCAGTGAAATTAAGTTTACCAACCATGAAGCTGAACATTTTGTCATGGCAGTAGTAAAACTCTTTAAGGCTATATTAACTATATTATGCCTAATGCTTTACAGCTATGTCTCTCAAAGTTATAAACTTTAAGATGTGTGGATATCAACACACAGAATTCTCCAGGCAGCACATTCAAAAAGCAAACATTTTTAAGGCAAAAATTATGCCTAGTGTTTTACAACAATATATCTCAATTTCGTAAACTTTAAGATATGTGGATTTCAACACTCCAAATTCCCCAGCCAGTGGATATTGGCTGGGAGTTGAAGTCCACACATCTTGAAGTTCATACAGTTGAGAAACTTTGTTTGCAGTTCCGCCTGTATGGGGACCTGAGACCATCAGCTGTCATTCAGACCAAATATATAAGAATAATGTTTAACTGCTAATGCAATTAATCAGGTCCTCTTTGGTAGAAGCACATACAAGAACCTGCCACTTATCAGACAGGCTAAAGGTAAATTTATGAAAGATTCTCCTACTTTCAATTCTCGCAGACAAGTTCATGTTGACTTGGAAGGAAAGCATAGCTGCAGGTTTACATTACCCACTTTTTTCAGCCCAATTCTGCTTCCAACTATGTCATCAGAAAGCATTTCTGGAGATAAATCTGCAGAGGTATTAAGGTCCAATCCCTTACAATCATACAGGTCCATCAATTTATTTACTAGCTTTTGGAGAAAAAAAGCCTGTTAGGTGGCTATATTCAATGATGTACAGATAATACTTGACTTACTACAAGTGGAACTAGAATTTCTGTTTGTGAATCACTGCAAATGTTAAGTAAATCATGCAGCCATTGTGCAAATCCAGCTCTCTCACTGATTTCCCTTGTTGGAAGTCAGCCAAATGGCAACCCCTTGACTCTGGGGCACCTGGGTCATAGATACATCCCAGTTACTGTGCACCCAAATTTTGACCACATAACTAGGGGAGGCTGTGACAGTTGTAAGTGTGAGGACCAACTGTAGGTCACTATTTTCAGTGCTGTTGTAACTTCGAATAGTCACTAAACAAATGATTGCAAGTCAGGGACTTCCTATATCACCAGTGATTTTGGAGGGAAGATGGAAAAAAATTCTTCTGCAGGATCATCTCTGCCTCTGCCAGAATTTGCAACAGAATCATTTCCATCTGTTTTGTTACATTGGTCCTGGTAACAATTTTGGAATTCTACGCTAACATTCCCCCACGTTAGCAGGCTGACTGCTATTTTTTTTCCCTGAAATAACCAAGAAAATTGCCACATCTTGTAATTATTGTAAGGAAGATTTTGATCTAATACTAGAATTGTATTCTTGATTTATTGTAGTTCATATGTATTGTCATGTATCTTGATTTTTTTTTCCCATACCAACTGATTTTCTTCCAAAGCAATATGTATGTATGGCTATTCATGCCCCATAATAGTTGTGGAATTTGACCATAAATAAATAAAACTCCCTGAGGCTTTACGAGCTACAATTTGAAAAACCCTGACCTAGTATGGCATTTACTTATTTTATTTACGCAGGTCTGAAAAATCTGGATGACCACAAAGTGGCAGCAGAGCATGACAAATTTTAGTATCCTTTTGCTGCCATCTAAATGTTATCTGTAATGTGCAGCCCAGCCTGATTGCCTTAGTCTAATGCCATCTGACAGAAGCTAACTAATATGGCTTAGGGCAGAGGTTCCCAGACTTTGCAAAACAGGGACCCTTTGAAATGATAGTGAAATAAATTATGAATAAAATTAAGGATTTCACTGAGGTCAAGGTTAGGTGAGAAAGAAATATCCCAATTACTTTAAATAATTATATGTTAATTGATCTACCACCAGGGCTTTTCACTTTGTGGGCTTCTAACTGTTATGCAAATTTGCTTCTTGGTCTCTAAAACAGCAGCAACCTCTGGAGTGTAAGCTCAGGCATATAAACTGCAGCCCATTTTGCTTTTATAGTCAGCCCAATCCTGAACAATCATAAAAAAGGTGACATCTGCAATCCGTCTTGCATTCCCAAATTGAGCACATATATTGCAATGAACTCTATAAAAGCACAATTCATAAAGGAGCAGAATTACACAAAGCAACCCAAAACAAGGTGTGTCTTCAAAGGAACTAGAACACTTTAAAAAAAAGGGAATTGACACTGCCTGCCTCCCCCCACTCCCCCAAACCTCTTATAACAAAAGATCTTGTCTTTCTGCTTTGCAATTCTTCTCCATACAATCCATTTCTCACTGAGGACTAGATTCCTGCCAAGTTTGCTGGACAAGGAAACTACCGGTATTTGTGCAAACTCCTCAGTAGATCTCCGTTGTGTGGCATTATGAGAAAAATGCCTGCCCTACCCTGAGCACTTTATTTTCTAAGGCCGCTAATCTCTTGTTTTTCAATAAACTTTTGTTAATGCTCCTTTCATTCTGTCAACTGAGGTTTTGTCTGCCAAATCTTGTGTTATTATTGGGAGGTGTACATTTAATTTGGTTTCCTGTAGAGCTTCTGTAACTGCGAAGTCATATGGTAAATTTTAAATCTCGTTGATCAGACTTACAGTGTCGTTAAAGTTCAGAGAGTATTCTAATTACTTAAATGATGAGTCAGAGAAAAATAATCATACTCTAACTATAATATCTAAAACTAAAAGAACAATTTGGATGACAATACTGCATACTGTTTAAGGGGAGAAAAAGCTGTGGATGTGCTCTTTTGATAAGGATCTAGAGGAAAAACGGTTTCCCCTCCACATAGGTGGGCAGAGAAGCAGGGATTAAGTCTTGGATTCAAACTGTATCTACATTTAAACTACAGATCATTCTCACTTACAGACTGCTTCACTCAGTGACTGTTCAAAATTATGACAGTGCTGAAAGTAGGTTTATGACCAGCCCTTAAAATTGTGGCTGTCATAGCATCCTCACCATTTGGTAGTTTTGCAACTGGCATCTATTTACAATGGTTGCAGCAACCCATAGTGACATGATTGCCATTTGCAAACTTCGCTGCCAGTTTCCAACAAGCAAAGTCAATGGGGAAACCTTCAAGAAGTCACAAGTTCCAGTCATGTCATGCCACACTTAACTACCTATAGCAGTGGTGGCGAACCTATGGCACATGTGCCAGAAGTAGCACTCGGAGCCCTCTCTGTGGTCATATGCGCTGTTGCCCCAGCCCCGCCTCCCCCCACAACCCCCTCACCAGCAGCTTGCCCAGAGGAGAGGCTCCACCAGGCGCAGCCCACACGGAGCAGCGCAGCCAAGCACATGGCAGCCAGGCAGCAGGGGCAAGATTCTGCCCTCGCGTCCTATCACATGCAGATGATGCTGCAGGGTGCAGGTGGAGGGCGTGGCTGCCATGGCGCTGCAAGGCTGCCTGGGTGATCTTTGGTGAGTGGCCCTGTGGGCGGGCGGAGCAGGGATGGAGTGAGGGGCGGGCTGGTTTTTTTGCACTCGGTCTCTAAAAGGTTCGTCATCACTGACCTATAGTGATTCGCTAAATGACCACAAGGGAACTGCCACTGTAAATCCAGCATAGTCATGCCATGTTTCATTTAATGACCAATTAAATGAATTGCACATTAAGTGACAGAATTGCAGATCCCAATTGCAGCACTTAAATGAGGACTATCTATTTAGGAATAATGTTTAAATGGACATCATTGTAAAAACTGTCATATGCCTATTTTATGCAAATCTATGTCTTATTTTGTCCTCTTTTGCTAACTTTCTCAAATGGAGGGTTGTTCATTAAAACTGGGAAAAGCATTACAAACGTAGGGGGATTTGCACCTGTCAAGTCAAAGTCATGTCAGAACATGCTCTTGTTCTCTGGACAAGCTTATAATTACATTGAACTTATTTTCTCTGAAAAATAAAGGACAAACTTGAAAAAGAGGCAAATCTAAAAGAGATTTATAAGGATAAAGAAAATTAATTGTTTCTAACTTTGCTTTACAAAGAAAAATTCAGGAGCAAAACCAAGAAAAACTTGGTTTTGCATATCTAATAATATATAAAACCCAACAGAATATATAAATTTATTTTAAAAAGACAATTCAATTTCCATATTTTCCATATGAATGTGAAAGATGATGCATTAAAAGTTGAACCATTTGTATGGTGAAAGTTAAATGACTAAAATAAAAAACAAAAGTGGGTTTTGAAAAACAAAAGGACATCTGAAAAACAGCTTTCTGAAATAAAGGACTGTCCTTTATAGTAAAAGATATATAACCACTGGATGTATCACTAATCATTTTTGGATCTTATGAGAACATTCGGGCAAACTAAAAATAAATTGAGAAAAAAATGCCCTGATGTTTAGATCAAAAGGACAAGATAAAAAGCCAAGATAAAGTTTGAACTGCAAGATCTGGAGGATTTTTCCTGTAAGTAATGGCCTTGCTGGAGTGCCTTGTCAAAAAAAGCAACTGGATATAGATGACAGGAGGCAAATCTGGAGGGAATGCCTTCAGGCACTGATCAAGAAAAGACTGCTAATATTCCATTTGAGTCCTTAATTATTGACTAGTTCATTTTCTATCTCATTTTGATTCTTCTTCGTGTACCTGTATTTCAAGTTGCTTGTGACCAACGTTGAAAAAGATTTAAGCATACAAAGAAATTATTTTCACACTTAATACATGAATGAGATTGTTGAATCAAAACCAGGAGATGAAATGAGCTGTTACTCTGGATGCTTTCACCATTCCCTGAGGGCTGTCAAATCAGATCCATCAAAGCAAGTGAAGTAGCTCAGGATTTAGTGCCATGAACATAATGTAGAGGAGTTCTCAACAAATGATTTGTAAATCATTGGATTTCTTGTTCTTCTTGCTACGGTTCCAACTGGTAGAAGATTCCCCCTCCCTCTGCTTCCAGTCAAGGGTATTTATATTCTTTCAGTGATATCATATGATATATAGGCTATTAGTTTAACATACTGCAGTAAATACATTACAACACTTACTGCAATCTTTGGAAGAATTGTATGTTTTGTTTTAAAATTCTGCTAGAATACTAGCAGTGAAATTTGAAGAATTATGTAGATTGGCCATAGCTATTAGACCAATTCTCTTTGATATTGCAGTTCTGGCAAATTGGACATTGCAAATCCTGAGTTCAGGCTGCAAGATTGCCAGTGTGGGTGTGGTAGTGGGTGTTCTGGATACCATGGCACCAGCTTCAAAATCATCATAGTAGGTTTCAGTTCTCAGGGAAAGAAGGCCCCAGGTTTTTATGCAATGAGTTTTTCCAAATATTCAGGATTAATAACCTTTAGTTTTTCAACCTTGTTAGCAAAGAGCTGGCATAGAAGAGATGAAACTGATTTTCCATTGTTCTTTAATGTTTTAAAATTATATGCATATCCTATCTTTCCTCTTGGAGTTCAGGTTGTATATTTGTCCTCTCCTGTTTTTTTCACAAAACAGCAGTCTAAAAACGGGGCAATTGAGACGTAATTCCCCAGTGTGGTTCAATTTCTGGGTTGAAATTTGAACTCAGAGCTCTTCCTCACATCAAAAGAGCCTTCCATTTGTGTTTGAAATAGCAAAAACTATTCTAATATAAAATCCTCCCCCCCCCAAGTAAAACAAAACTAGTGAAATCTGTCTAACTATTCTGCCACAGGAATTACACAAGCAAATGCTGCTGACCTTAATTTCAGCACACAGGGCAGTTAAGGGTAGGGCAGGTGGATTCCCCCAGTTTTGTTTGCCTTCCTTCCCACCAAACATCACTGGCAGAAATGTATCCACCAGTCATCCTTTTTAATGTTGGGCAGAGCTGAGTTTGGAGAGAAAGTGGGTTTTAACAGATGGCTAGGCTAGTGTGTTGAGCCATCTGCCAAAACTTGCACTGGTTTTGAACAAATATTTTGTGCGGGTGTGTTCAGAAGAAGCTGTCAGGGTTGAAGTTAGCAAGATGAGAAGAGGGAAGATTGGAAGCAGAGAAATCTGTTATGAAAACATTGTGCAGATGGACATAATAGCCAAACGTAAGAAAAGTCCTTTTTTTTCTTAGACTAACATAAAGAAATCCAAGATTTAACTCTGTATTGTGTCTCTATATATAACTTCTCTGTAGCTTGGTAAAAGCTGTTCTATTTTAGTTTGCTGTGGCTATTGTAAAGATATGGAGACATGTGATGCCCTAGATTCCATGTCAGTGTGCTAAATTTCAAAGAGAATTATTGCAAGCATCTGAGGAACTTTAGCAGGAACCTCGTTGTTAGTTGTTATCAGTAGTTAGAAATATTAGAACTATTCCATCAGAGCACCAACCCCAAAACAGCCTGTGCAACAACATATAGAATCAGGGAAAGTTGTACCACAAAGCAGCAGAGAATGAGCCAACTTTGTGTCTCTCTGCTTCACTGTATACTGCCATCACTCAGCTGCTGTGTAGCTGGTCCCCATTTCTGAGCCAGGAATCAACTTGGAGACCTGAAGAACAGAAGGGCCAGGATACAGTTTGAAAAAAAAAATAAACGAATTTTCCCACTGTCCTGGAAGAGAATGCCCAGGCATCAGGGCAATAGGGGCATGCCTGCACCAGCTTAAAGTGGCCAGCAGATGCCAGGCTGATCCCATCAATCTGACTGTACCAAGGACACAACATCAGTGAAGTACATCAGATTGTATTCACTACAAAACCTTTCTTAGGAGAGATATTGGGGGAGGGGAGAAGAACAAATAATTTAGAGTTGGTGCAGTTCAGGCTATCTGAAATCTGCCTAATGATTTTTGGATTTTTAAAAAACATCTTACAACTATTGCTTTAAGGATGGGTTGGCTTTTTTGTTTATTGATGTTATTTATGCCATTAGTATCTACAAGCATCTTTTAAAAAATCCTTACAATTCTAAAAAGCAAACTAAATACCTCCACCTTCCCATTTCTCTTATAATATTTCTGCATTGTCATCTTTATTTTTTCTTTAATGACAGCTGTGCAACGCCTCGCACAAAGTCATCTGGAATCCAACAGTTCCTGGGTGGATGAAGATTATGCTGAAGATGTGGAGGAGGAGGAGGAGGAAGAGGAGGAGGAGGAGGAAGAAGAAGAAGAAGCTCAGGATTCAGATGACACTGTGAGGGAGATGACTGGCATGTATAAACCAAGAGGTAAGCCAGACAAAGAACGATTCAGAAAGAAGAGGGCAAAGTAATGGGAAAACTAGAGCTCTCGGGCTGAGCTTGGCAGTGCTGAGACAGGCACATTTTGAAAATACTTCTTATTCAAAAGTTGTTCTCATAAGTTTATTTTTAATCAGTCAGGTACTACTATTGGCTGCTTAGCACTGACTGTGCTTGTTTACCCTGTTTGATTAACATGATAGGAATAATTTATTGCTCCTTATGTGGCCTCTCGGCCTCCATGTCACTCTATAGTAGTGTTTCTCAATCTCAGCAACTTTAAGTTGTGTGGACTTCAACTCTCTGAATTCATGTGCTGGCTGGGGAATTGTGGGAGTTGAAGTCCATACATCTTAAAGTTGCTGAGGTTGAGAAACACTGGACTATTTAGCACATTTACATGCTTGGTTTCTGGGCAGAAAGGAAAAGAAGGCAAGTTTCCTTGGTTTTCTGGGCATTATGGGAGTTACATCTGGAGAGTGACAAGCAGAAAAAGCTGGCCTGGGATTATTGCATTATTGAAGTCCACAATCAGAATATCCAAAGGCATTTTGGAGAATTGCCCTGGCTTTTTGTTTGATACAAAGAAAAAGTCTAGTATTTTATTTTAAACAATTGCTCCAAGATGCGTTCAAGTAGGCTACAGAGGCAGGCCTTAGAAGCCCAGGTAATAAAATCACTGCCTTGTTTCCTAGGCTACAGTTGAAATTATCTCGTGTGAACTTAATAGTTGCATCGAATTCTGAATTTTTCCTTGTTTTTGAAAGATGAATAAGTCCCCGTCCATGTTTGTGTATGAGTTTTCAGTTTTTGCTTTCAAACCTTAACTGAACCAGATGATCGCTTGCAATAAATTAAAAAATGTGTTCGCTTCAACCTGGGATGATATCTCAAAGGGTATTGTGAGGAATAGGGAGTGAGGAAGGTTGATTCCTGAGGTCAAGCAGTTTTAGGCAGGTGGGCTGTTACTGTAGTGACACACTTCTATTTAAAGGGCTTTTTCCTGCTGTTACCTATGGATCCCACTCACTAGGGGCATACTGTATGTACTGAATATATTTCCTTTCATTTAGCACCTTTGTCAGAGAGAAATCTGTAATTGTCTCCCCCCTCTCCACACACACATACACGTACCTTCCTATCCTAGCTACAGGGAGCTGCCAGTCTCCTAGGAAACCAGCTTTCTCCTCAGCAGGAAGGAGCTGCAAGATGGGAGAGGTGGAATCTATAGAAGACATTTTTCTTTTTTTCCACCCCCAGGCCCGCTGTCCACATATTTTCTTTTTCTAGCTATTCCAGAGCAAAGGTTTGAAATTTACGCTGGTTGCCTGGTGCTCTAAAGCAGACTTTGCGGATTTCAGACTCTCATGAAATCTAACTGCCTGGTGCTGCTTTTAATCAGCAGAAAGAATAGAGGTTGAACTTCTCCAGCGTAGCATAGAATGGAGCCAGGAGTTATGACTGACTCTTAGGCTGAGCAATCATCAGTGTTAGAAGTTTGTTCTCTTAAAAACAAAAGAAAGCATAGAGTTGTAATACAGGTCTCTCTCTCTCCCCCCCCCCCAACAATGTGTTTCTGGTTCATATTTCTTTATTGTCTGTTACAGAATCCCAGAGGCAGGGTCCAGCTTCCAAAGGAAGACTGCTAAGACAATGCACTGGTAAGATAAACCATCAGCACTGACATTGAACAGCAGCAAGGGATAATTCTCCCATGTTTATCTTGAAGTAATGCAGGTGAAGTATTTGCAAGTAGGACTGCTTTTTCCCATTCTTCTGTAATAAACTATATATGGTCCAACTTGAATGTCCTCCAGAAATGTGGACTTCCCTAGGCAGGGGAATTCCAGGAGAATTCAAAAGCTAATTCTGGGTGAAATATTCACCAAGAGAATTAATAGTTTCACCAGGCAACAAGGATGTACTCTGTATGAAGACGGTAGGAAATTATTCCAGCAGGTAGAAAAGAATATTCTGCTGCCATTTGCAGATAAATTCTGAAAATCTTCTCAGAGTTACTAATGAAAGTACTGCAGATAAGTGGATTCATTTGCAGACAGAGAAGCAGTGGGAAACAATTGCTCTAAACAAGACTGCAGGCCAAACATAAGGAAAGAAGGAAAGTGTGAGAAAATTGCTGCTTTATCTTCTGAGGTATAATTTATTTCTCCTTCCTTCCTTCCTTCCTTCCTTCCTTCCTTCCTTCCTTCCTTCCTTCCTTCCTTCCTTCCTTCCTTCCTTCCTTCCTAATTATTGTCATCACATCCCACAAAGTCTTGGAAAATAAGCCCAAGGAATCTGAGCATCCAGTCTGCCCATCTCTCTCCAAATCACAGAAACGGAAAGGTAAATGTGGGTATTACAATACAGAGTTAAGAGGGATTTATTGCTGGAGGACATAATCAAAGGTATGAGTTTGGTCATGGTCAATCTCTCTCTCTCTCTCTCTCTCTCTCTCTCTCTCTCTCTCTCTCTCTCTCTCTCTCTCTCTCTCTCTCTCTCTCTCTCTCTCTCTCTCTCTCTCTCTCTCTCTTTTTTTTTTTTTTATCTCTCTCTTCCATAACCAAAGAGTTTTCACATGTCTTTGAAAGATAATAAAAACTTACAGAAAATTAGCAGTCTCTTTTACAGGCAATCTGTTCCAATGCTTTTAATTGTTGTCCATCTTCAACTCTTGCCTTCACAGTTGAAGACATAATAGTAAATGTTCTGAGTCTGCAAGATGGGACACAAACATAAACCTTTTAGAGGTCCAGATGATAACTTTAACTTTTCCTTCTACTGTGGTATATATAAACCAGTGTTTCTCAGATTCAGGAATTTTAAATTAGATGTACTGAGGAATTCTGGGAATTGAAGTTACATATTAAGTTAATATACATTATATTATTCCATAAGTATTTATTTTGTTTCTTTGATGGTTAAAACAAATAGTGTGAGATAGATAGATAGATAGATAGATAGATAGATAGATAGATAGATAGATAGACAGACAGACAGACAGACAGACAACCTTTATTGTCATTTTTTACTGTGGGCACAGTGGCACACATTAAAAATGAAATTTAGTTGCTTGCTTTCAAAGTGTACACATACATAATACACATTTAAACATACCATGTACAACATGTGTATAGACCTACACCCTTACATATAAGCAACATATAAATACTAATCACTGTCCATCTTGAATACATAACAGAAGGAGGAAAAATATGTAATGTATATACTGATATGTAAACCTAGCAGTAAAAGCTTATAATACGGAGTGGCTGCCAGACTTCAAATTCAATAGCTGCTATGTAGCAAGTAAGCAGAAGAGTTTTCTCATCTAAAGCTTCCTGTTCCCCATGAATCAAATATTTTTATCATCTGGTAAACCAATCTAAAGACTCACTAGTGTTCCACCAGAATTCTTATCTAGAGTGGCAACTGGCCGTGCTGGTTGGGAATTCTGGGAGTTACGGTACAATACTTCTGAAAGAAGCTTCAGGCAGGCAAAGACTGGAAAAGTCCTTCAATAAGGTGCTTTCTTTTTTCTTTTCTTTCTCAGGTCTCACAGATACATTTTTACCTATTACAATACTAGTTTTTTCAAATGGTCATCTGTTCATTTATAAAAAGTGGTGATGTTCCCATACAAAAATATGTTGGATGCTTCTAGCATTATAGATAACTTTTTGGTGGAAATCACACTATCTTGAACACATGTTTCTGGGTAACATTCATACAAGTTCTCCAAAACAGCCTTAGTAGCCTTTCAGAAAAACAGAGCACCAGATATACTTATAGAAAGGGTGCTGAGTGTTTTATGCAAATACTCATGTGACCACTGAAAGAACTGCAGTTCTGGATGAAAGTCAAGGTATCAACCAAGTTCCAGAAGTCCTAATGCTAGTACATGGACTAGGGACATAGCTGACTGTTAGTGGACAATGTTTTTCCCAACAGTTGAATAGTTTTTTTCCATCTTGACAGGAAACAAAGAGCTGTTGGATGGCAGAATGGGCCAATTGGCCAAGACTGCCTAGCCATTCCCGCTTCACTCCAGACCCCCAGGTGCAGCCAATCCACTGCGGGTGTTCATTTTAGGTTGGCCCTCCAGTGGGGTTTTCCTTCACTACTGGGCCCTCACTCCCTCATTCCAGGTGATTCGCAGAGGGACACTTGTCCCCACCCAATTGGCTGTGAGAGACAATTAGCCATCAGCCAATCCATACACCAAAAGGTGGATCTCTATATTCTCATTGAACATGGTGGTGCCAGGTGGGGTAAGCAATGGCCTTGGGCACCAGGGATGTAGGGGACATGATGGGTGCAGTGCAGGGCAACTGGGCTGCTCCTCTTTGCCAAGTGCACCTTCCCAGGGGTGGCAGAGTGCCCTGCCACCCCCAAAAGGAAGGCTTGAACATCCCAGAGGAGCTGGGTGCAGAGCAGAGCTAGGCAGGATGCAACAGTAGCAGAAGGCGCAGGGTGAAACTCAGGCCTTCCTTTTGGGCACGGCAGAGTGCTTTGCTGCCCTCAGGAAGGTTTGCTTGGTGGAGAGAGCAGCCCGGTTGCCCTGAACAGCAGCTGTCATGTTCCCTGCATCCCTGGCACCCAAGGCCATTGTTTATCTCACCTGGCACCACATCTGCCCACACTGTGGGGCACTGCTCACCGCACCTCGTGCCACCACATCCAATTGGAAGACAGAATCTCACTCCTTGTCACGCAGATTGGCTGCCAAGATGCTTGCCTAATTATTCCTCTCAGCCAATTGGCTGGGTGACAAGTGTCCCTCTGCAAATCGAATGGACAGGAGTAGTGGTGGGGGGAAAACATTGGTGGAGCGCCAGCTGAAGATGAATGCCCATGGTGGATCGGCTGTGGTGGGGGACCCTGGGTGAAGCAGGCATGGCAGGCAGCCCCAGTAAATTGTCCTAGACTCTTGGATTGAGTACACTTGAGGTACAATAATACAAAAGCTAACATTGTACAAATATCTGGAATATGATGGTGGTGATATCAGAATGTACACCATGTCTCCATTGGAGAGCTGGTTAAGTAAGCTGATAAGTGATGAATAGGAAAGACCATGTATAGTACAGATCTGCTCAAGAAAGAAGAAACATATTTATTTATTTATTTATTATTATTTATTCGGATTTGTATGCCACTCCTCTCCGAAGACTCGGAGCGGCTTACAACATATATATATAAACAATTGAACAAATCCGAACAACATTAAAAATACAAACCCCATACATACTCATCAATCACACCACAATCAACAATCATCCCCAGGCCTGCCGGCAGAGGTAGGTTTTTAAATTCTTTCGGAAGGCCAGGAGGGTCGGAGAAACACGGACTTCAGGAGGTAGTTGGTTCCAGAGGGTGGGCGCCGCAACAGAGAAAGCCCTCCCACTAGGGCCCGCCAAACGACATTGTTTCATTGACGGGACCTGGAGGAGGCCGACCCTGTGCGCTCTCACCGGTCGTAGAGAAGTATGTGGCAGAAGGCGGTCCCGTAAGTAGTCTAGGATGCCATTCCTTTCTGTTCAGACTTGGCAGCAACGGCCATTCTCTAGTGATAAAAAACATCAATTAACTGGGGACTCCATTAGTGCAGTCCATGAATATCCCATATTCAAAAATCCAGATAACATCTGAAAAGCAGGAGCATCTTGCAGAAGTGAATTTGAAGCACAGAATGGGATCAAACTACTATCAGTCAGTTGCCTTATAAACATGACCTATATGGTAGATTAACTATAAGCAACCACTCTTACTTAATTACATGTTGCTTCTCTGAACTTGTGTGGGTGTCACCTGTTTGTAAACTAAAGCGACCTTTGTCCTTTAGGAAGATCTTCTGTATGTGTGTGACACAAATTGGAACTAAAGCAAAAGAATCTGCTTAAAGAAATACTTATGCCTATGAGAAGAAAAACTGGTCTTTCACTTTTCTTAAGATAGATGAAAAAGTAAAGAAGTAGGTTTATCACACAGAAAATGTGGGTTGCTAAGCAGGCCTTAAGCAGGTCTCCTTATGAAGTTAGTTTTCTTTCTTCCTCATCCACTCTGACAAAGTGTGGTTTAGTCTTAGATTTGTTCTGTCACATTCACAACTGCAGAACTTGTTGAAAATAAAAACTGGCAATCCCCCCTCCCCCATTTGGCCTGATACAAAATTCCTTGCTTTTTCAAGGTTGCTAGTACATCATCAGAAAGCTGCCACATGTTTTTTCTTACAAACTGAAGGAAAGCTGGAATATAATGATGACTACTGTTACTTAAGAGTTGATGTGGATAAACTGGAATATATAGAGTTGTTTAGATATTATATTGGCAGCTAACTTGTAGGAGACATTACACAACCATTTTTAACCTTATTAGTGCTTTTCAGTCATAGGTATTCTCTATACAGTGCCTGAATTGTATAGGAAAAATAATAAGGAAAAAACCCTTGTTGTGTAGTGCCTCCTAATGGTCAGTAACTAATATAATCTCTAAAACTATAAACCCTGACGTATGAGAGCATATAGAAAAAGGGGAGATGTAACTGTAGAGCTTCTGTAGATTTATTGATGAATTCACTTTATGATATTCAGGCCTTAACATCTCTGGAAGCTGTAGAAACTGTGTTGTGCAAGATGTAATATTCTCAGGGAGAAAGTTGAATGGATATGCTGATGGTTCAAAATTCAGAAAGAAATGAACATATACGGTAGCTATTTAATCTGGTTATCTTTATCTGGTCATTGGGTGATAAAAGGTTGGTCTGAAAATGGTTGGTGATAACCATGCAAGTCTAGTAATAATCATGCAGATCTCTGCAATGCAATAAAAGGTCTCCACAAGCAGAGGAGTCATCAGCATAGTGATAGATGACTTGGGAGAATCTTTCAGTAGACAATATAGTAAGTTCAACATAGAACTCCTGGCCACCGGGCTTAATACTGGAGTTAATGGTGATGGCAATATAAATGAGAACCTAGTAGAATGACTAGATTGGAATCTTCAAAATTGTGGCAGAAATTTCTCCTTGCCGTTGTAGGCACAGTGGAAAAATTAAAATAATGGCACAATTATGATTGAATAAAGGAAGAGCTTTCTTTATTATGTTTGGGTATGTATCTATAAACATCATAGGATTTAAGCCCTAAGCATTGTGACCAAAAAAATTTAATGTGATAGTTTTCTTCATATGTATTGCTTGTAAATCTGTTAGGACTACTAGCAGGTTTTTGATCCTAGAGAACCCAGTTAGATTTTGATCTTGAAGAAACAAGACTAAGACATCAAGGGCACTTTATGCTAACTCCATAGGGTGTGAGATTTCTCCATCTGAAACCAACTCTTGGATTCTAGCTCAGCCCTAGAAGTGCCTTAAGGAGAAGTCAGTGGCATTCAAGTGTCACTCTGCTGAAATGACAGATGGCTGAGATTCTGCATCTAACAACCAAGCCCTAGGCTTCTAGTCCAATGACAAGGAGTATGAACTCTTTTTTTCTTTGACATTTCAACACTTTGAAAATATTGAGAATATCTAAAGTCATACCATCACAATTCAAAGTAAATGGATTTTAATAAAAAGTATACATAAATACATAAATAAAGTATACATAAATTTATTAAATTTAATAAATACAATAACAATGAGAAGAGACAAGGAAAAAATGAAGAAATGAATAAAACAGAAAAAATATTGTTCAACACTTATGCTAACAGTTATCTAAAGGAAATGGTAGAAACCACATCCAGAAACGTATTTTGCAAGCTATGTACTTTCTATAGAAATATTTCCTTCAGCTGAAGATTCCAATGAGGGCTCCAAGCAAGTATGTGATTGCAAAATCAAAAAGAATTTCTCCATTCTGTAGCTCAACTCCCTTCAACTAAAGACTTAATTTCTACAAGCATCTCTGAAAACATTAGCCAAAATACAGGTAGGGTTAAATGAGTAGGATATTTGGAGGGCAAACAAGACTTGTCACAACAGCCTCTATGAGCAGCCATCTCTACAAAGATCCCAGAGTAGGGCATACATGTTGATCTGCTAAGGCTGCTGGCCTGAGAAGCTGATTTTAACAAATGCATCCCAGGCCACAAAAAATAAAAGTTTTACTCTTAAGTTACAAAGGAATATTTTTTATCTGCTGAAAACAAGATTTTAGAATAATTATAATATTTAGAATAACTATCACTGTAGAATAGTATGCATATCATTATCCATAGATAAGCTGACCTTCAATTTTTTTATTACAATACTATGAAAAATGTATTACCCACAGATAAGCCGTCTCAAAATGTCTTATGTTTTAATGTTCACAATTGGCTTATATGCAATTTGTCCATTTTTTGTGATATTTTGGTTAAAAATTCAAGGGATGGCTTATCTATGAATGGTTTACAAGCAAGTATATATGGGACATATAGGTACCACCAGAATTATTATATATACTCATACATAAACTCAATCCAATTTTGGGGGGTATATTTTGGCACCTATAATTGTAGATTTGTCTATGAGTATAAATAGTATATTTACTATATAATCTTGTCACAATCCACAATCTATACATGTTTTTAAGCAAATCTATTTCTATTTTAAACTGAACAGCTGAACTTTTAAAAAAAAAACAATGTCTCTGAACTTTATACCTGAGTTTACTACTTGAACATGTCATGATTGTATGATTCTACCATATTCCTAACTGATTCCATGTGACAGACAAATGTAATATTATGCAAAGTAAATATATGTAGCATTGCTTAATTTGCATAATTTATATAGGTCATAGAATTCAGCTTCTGCACTGCAGAATGTGAACTATCTGGATGTTGGATTCTTACAATATGCATCTTTTAAGTTATAAATTAACCTTTCCATGCATCTTATAAGTTATGCGATAGTCTGAGTATCCTCAGGTATATTGGACTGATTCTCATAATCTCCTCAGAAACCAACATATTTGGAAGGCATTGATTTGTAGTTTGTATTATTTATATGACAGGACAATACATATAATCTCTTTATGTGTGTGTGTGTGTGGGAAACAATATGTAGATGGACAAACACTGTGACTGCCTGTGTGTGTGTGTGTGTGCACGCGCACACGTGTGCATCCTTTTGAATCAAACATGACTCCTGGTGACTTCATGGACAAATGAAGTTTTCTTGTCATGATTTTGGAATGGATTTGCAATTGCTTTCTTCCCAGGGCTGAGAGAGAGGTCAACTTAGGCTTTGTGCCTAAGGCAGAAGTAGCTCACAAGTTCTTGGTTTCTAGCCTGATGCCTTAAATCGCTACACCAAACTGGTTCTCCATCCTTCGTTAGTATAATATAATATCAATGCAGCATTCCTGAAATCCTTCAAGTCCCCATGCCATTATCCATCAAATTCTCTGGCTTTTGCAGACAGAACATTTGAGTCAATTGAATTGCAATAAGGTTCCCTGAAATGCATTTTATGGCTGAACTGTCAGCAAGTGCAGCTGGTGTTTTGATTAATGTTATAGAAAGCAATGCACCAAATAGAGCAATTGCTTACTCTCCAATAGTTTATACATAAAAATTGGGAGATGCGTGTGATATTGTAGTTCCATGCTATAGATCACAATCACCACTCTCTTCACTATCGATGAGGGCTTTTGATGGCTTGCTGTATGCTCCATGTATTCCTGTCATCCAGGCCAAGAAACAAGGTTATTTTTACTGATGATAATAATTCTAACAGAATTCAGCAGCTTCAGTATATCAAGTGGCAGACCATGTACAATAGGACCTCCAATTTTTTGTAAAAGTCGTATTTGCATGGAATTGAGTAATTGTTGCGATCTCATTCCATTGCAAGGCACCAGGCTGGGAAGCCTAGGAATTTCATGATGTTTAAGTGTTTGTCCACATGCATTTTATGCTAGAGAAAATGCATAAGACACACAAAGAAAAACAGAGATTGAACTTCACAAAGAATAGAGGATAATCTCTGAAGAACAGTATTTTGGGCATAACTACACCAAGCTAAAATGGATTTCCTACAGCAGTGGTGGTGAACCTATGGTACGGGTGCCAGAGGCGGCACTCAGAGCCTTTTCTGTGGGTACGTGTGCCGTCACTCCAGTGCTAGGCCTTCAGCTGGATTTTATAAAACCTTTTCACTTTAGGCCTCTGCCATGTACAAAAAAAAAAAAAAGGTTCAATCAATCAGTCAATTTCAACTTCTTGCGGGAAAAAGAAAGATCTTGCAAAGTTGGAATTGATCGATTACACTTTTTAGTCCCACCCAATCTGCCATTACCACCGCAGCCATGCCCGCCCAATTGGTCACGCCACCCAATTGGCAATACCCAGCCAATGGGCCACACCCACCTGGCACTTGACGATGCATAAGTGGGTTTTGGGTTGCAGTTTGGGCACTCAGTCTCTAAAAGGTTCGCCACCACTGTCCTACAGCATCAAACAAAGTAAAAAGATATCATGATAAAAAGTTACATTTCATTATTAAATATTTAATTATAGACATTAAGAATTAAAGTCTACAGCATGTTTTTAAAAAGTGCTTTTCCACTCCACCACAATTCTGGCTAAATATTCCCAAATCCTTTATTGTACAATTGGCAAAATTACAAGAATCAGAATCAGAACAGAGCTGGAAGGGACCTTGAAGTTCTTCTAGTCCATCCCCCTGCTCAAGCAGGAGATCCTATACCATTTCAGACAAGTGACTGTCCAGTCTCTTCTTAAAAACCTCCATGATGGAGCACCCACAACCTCTGAAGGCAAGCTGTTCCACTGGTTAATTGTCCTCATTGTTAGAAGGTTTCTCCTTAATTCCAGGTTGCTTCTCTCCTTGATTAGTTTCCATCCATTGTTTCTTGTCCTGCCCTCTAGTGCTTTGGAAAATAAATTGACCCCCTCTTCTTTGTGGCAGCCTCTCAAATACTGGAATACTGCTATCACGTCCCCTCCATTCTTTTTTTCTCTAGACTAGCCAAACCCAAAACCTGCAACTGTTCTTCATTTGTTTTAATCTCCAAGCATTAAATCATCTTAGTTGCTCTTCTTTGCTCTTTTTCCAAAGTCTCAACGTCTTTTTTGAAACGTGATGACCAAAACTGGATGCAGTATTCTAGGTGTGGTCTTACTAATGCTTTATAAAGCGGTATTAATTACGGTACTTCACGTGATTTTGATTCTATGCCTCTGTTTATACAACCAAGGATTGTATTGGCTTTTTTGGCTGCTGCTGCACACTGCTGATTCATGTTTCAGTGATCGTCCACTAGGACTCCAAGGTCCCTCTCACAGTTACTGTTTTTGAGCCAGGTTTCGCCTAATCTGTACTTGTGCCTTTGGTTTTTCCTGCCTAAATGTAAACTTTGCTTTTCTCGACATTAAATTTCATTTTGTTGGATAGGGCCCAAGAAGAGTCTGTCAGGATATTTTTGAGTTTGTCTTCTGGAGTCTTGACTATTCCTGCCAGCTTAGTGTCATCTGCAAACTTGATGAGTTCACCTTCTATTCCCTCATCCAAGTCATTTACAAAGATATTGAAGAGTATTGGGCCTAAGGCAGTAGATGTAGTACCATTAAGGACTCCTCATTGAGTACAGTTTGTCAGCCAGTTAAAAATCCATCTGGTTTTCTAGCTTACCAAGAAGTAGTTGTGATCTACTTTGTCAAATGCCTTGCTGAAGTGTAAATATACTATGTCCACAGCATTTTGCTGGTCTACTAATTTAGTCAAGTTTGTCAAAGAATGAAATAAGGCTGGTTTGCATGATCTGTTTTGTGTTTTTTTTAAAAACCCATGCTGGCTTCTAGTTATAACTTTATTTATTTCTAGATGTTCACAAATCTGGTTTTTTATTATTTTTTCCAGTATCTTCCCAGATATTAATGTTAGGCTGATTGGTCTGTAGTTTCCTGGGTCTGGATTTTTTTCTTTTCCCCCCACTGGCATTAAATAGCAATTACATCAAACAGAGGCAAATTCAAAAAAGGATAGGCAATCAAGTCTGAATTTCTATCCAAATAAGGTCAGAACTGCAATGGTCAGAATCAAAGCCTTGTTGAGAAAGAAAGGTTAATCAGATATGTTAGTAGTAGTTGTTCAGTCATTCATTCACTTCTTTGTGATCCAAGGGACATTATTTTGCCAGGAATGTCTGTCAGTAACTGCTTCTCTGGGTAATTGCAAGCTCCTGCTTGCGACAATTCTACTATTGTATGAAGTTTGAAAGTTCTATTCATTACAGAATCAAAAGAATTTGTCATATTGACAAGACATTCCAGATGGAGAATATTCATGGGTGGGGATGAGAACAATACTTTTTCAATCTCTCAAGTTTGGGCATCTCATTGAGTCTTGTCATTCTGTATATGTTTTCCTTTTGGCAGTTTACATTACATTAAAAAATTAAGGATAATGCAGGCAGTCTTATTCTCACTTTTGTTGGTGACAATCTGTTGTGTAAATCCCATTATTACACGATTTCCATGTTCCCACTTTAATCAGTAACTTAACAAAGAACAAATTATTCAGCACATTACTGAGGGTTCCCAGATGGAAACCGCATCCCCAAGGAAAGATGGCTGCAGAAAATACAGGTGGAAAGGGAGACCTGCTGAGACTATGTTGTGTGAAGTGCTACTTCTTGAATTTAAATATGTTTGTGTGTGTTGTGAATGCATGTGAATAAAGGAGACCTGCCAGAACAACTCGTTTGCATTAACCAGCTCCACTGCCCTGTTGTCACAATGTGTTTTACATCATTGCTAGGATTTGCTGATTTTGAAAACATAAATGGACCACAGCCAAGTCATTGTATGCCTTCTGTTTCACCTTGAAATACTCCCCTATTTCTGCTACTTTTTGAAGTAGTATAACAATTGGGATCAGCACCTTGGTCCTTAAATGAAGCAATTGCTAAGTGAAACATCACAATTTTTGATGTTTTGTCTTAAATACCTGCAAAAGTCATAAATGCAAGGATTGATCACAAAGTTACTTTTCTTTCACCATTGTAATGGTGAATGGTTGACAAATGAAGACCACCTGTATGAAGATGAAAATAACACAGGACCTTATATGAAGGTTAGATTAAATACTATGATAAAGGACTAATATAAACATCCTCAAATGCAGACAAAAGCTCTTTGAGCTTTTAGAAGTATGCATGTTGCTTTCGTGGAATTTCAGTAAATGTTATAAGTGCTTACCTTTTAAACAGAAAGGGGATGGTTCAACTCTAGGATTGGATCATGATGAAGTGCAAATATGCATTGAGTGTAACCCTAAGCTTTCTGAAGGAACAGGAGCTTTTTTTTCCTTTTTTTTTGTGTGACAATGAAGTCTGGTCTCTTTAGGTGGGCAGAAAGTATCCTTTGCAGGATCTGTTGAGGAAGTCCCTACTGGATCAGAGAAGTCAGAAGACGGGGATGCCCCGGAAGAGGAGACAAATGTGAAACAGGAAGAGGGAGATCCAATATTAACAGGTAACAAAGCTGGGCCTTGGATGCAATGCTTGCTAAAGAGCACAATGTTAGGCCTTCTCTTTTTCTACAATTTGTTGCATTTCTTCTTTTGGAAAGAACCTGATTGTATGTTTTTTTCCTTATGAAGGGACTCTCTGTTATTTTCATTTTTGCTTGATGGAAGGATACGTTATTCAGTTCTTTGTTTTTACGAATCTTAAAGCCAAGGAGACTGAGAAACAGATGCAGTTCTAGGACCATGTCTGCTCATAAGGAAAGAGGGCTTTTCTGAAGAGTTATAGATGCAAACCCCTAATCATTCTCTGATGCCAAGCTTGTGACTCTATTGCTATGAAAACTCTAAATTGCTGTAGTTAAAATTATATTTTGTGAAATAGATTGGCCTAAGGACAAGCAGAAACTTTGTCTGTCAGTTAGTACTATATAGCCATTATTTTAAAAAAAAATCTTGAAGGAGAATTGCTTAAGTTTTTTGAACTTTATATATTCCTTTATATACACGTATATATTCCTTTATAGGATACATTAATATGGCATTTTTCTTCTAATGGAGAAATTGACTCAACTATTTGGCTGTCTGGAACTGTTTCCTTTTCAAATGTGTTCTCTTTATTGATACAATCCTTTTTAAAATATAAGGTAGTCTAGGAAATGCAATTTATATTGGTTTGGGTGAGAATTTGAGGGGAGAAAAGAGAAATCTGATTTTGGTTGGAATTATGCACAATAATGTCATCCCTCTCAACCTGGATCCTGTGAACTAGCTTCTTCAATGTTCCCAATTTATTTTTATGCTGTGATTTTCAAATAAAAAGCCTGGAAATTGTAACCTTCTTTAAAAAAGAAAAGGAATATTTTCACACTTTTACAAAACTTGGATTCCAATAAACCACATTTACATTGATTTGAAATAATAGTTTTAAAGCAAATTTTGCCTCTTCCTGATCTTTCTTCACTTTGCTTCATAGATCATGACATGGAACAGAGTCACTCTGACTGGAAAGAGAGACCTCCCTGTGCTGTTAAACTGGAAAACCGTTCTTCTCCACCCCCCATCCACACCACAACCTAGCACTGGAAGTGAAGGATAGTTTGGGGAGATATCCTGTTGATGGCAATCTCTCATTTTTCACAAGACCAATTGGATTACTTCCTTTAATAACTATTTTTCCTCTCTCTTTCTTTTGTGTTTTGAATTTGTATCTTATTTGGCAGTGTTTGGTTATGTTCAGTGAATTATTCAATAGAAGGGTTGAAGGGAAGAAAGGTGAATGGAAAGCTACCTAGAAATGAACTTTCACGTTCAAAGGCAAGATATCTCTGAGGGCCTGTTATTGTGGACATGTGGCAGGATGGCTATTTTTATTGTGCCTTGCCAGTAGATTTCACTGCAAGGGGAGGAAGGAGGCCATCTAGTCATTGTTTGACCTTCAACCCTGGACTAGATGCTGATTTGGTGGGGTCTAGCATGATCATTATTGGTTTTTTTTTAATGTTTCTGCTCACCCATCCAGACCTGATGATTATATGACCATGATTTGTAATATTAATAATTACCTAAGGAAATCAGATTACTGAGGTGCTTCCAGACAGATAGAGCCTTGTTCTAGTAATAAAAAAGATATAATTATTTTATTTTTCATTATTTAAAAATGGAAACTATTGTGTGTTGATGGGAGGGAGAAACAGAAGCAATATTATGCAGCAACTGGAAGCAATGGCCTATATAAACCATGTAAAATTTCATGAAGGAGATTGATTGCACAATAAATTCCTTGTCTGGCAGCACTTCTTTTCTAAAAATGTTGCCATTTGATTTCTAAAAATCAAGTGTGAAAATTTGGTATTTCAGCAAGTAGAATTTATAGCTGGGTTCAGCTTAATAACATAGAGAAAGATCTTTAACCTCTATCTCCCACATCCATTGTAACATTCAATGCTCAAAAAGCCGTAATTCAAGGTTTAATCATTGAATAGTTGAATCTTCCTTCTTTCCTTTCTCCCACACCTTTCTCCCTGTGTATTGGGCAATGCTGTTCCATGCTTCTCTGCTCTATTAAAGCTTTGTAAATAAATACTGCATTTAAAGAGTATTTTATGGAGGGAAGAGCCAACAAGGAAAGTTTAAGCCAGTTCTTTCTTAATGTATCAGCCAGGAACTACAGAAGGAAAAGTTTCATGGTTTTGTGGAGTTGACTTTTTGCAAACAATCTCTGTATATATAAACCAAAGTTCATTGGCAGTAGGGATATAAAAATATTAGGACAAATTTGGGAGGGTAGGAAGGAGGCATCCATTATGATTCTTCCAATGTTTATCCCCAGGAAAACCTCAATTTTGGCTTCTAAAAACAACCCAAGCAAACCAGTTGTTAAATATTGAAGACTTGAGTTTTGTAGTATAGAAATCAAGAAATCAGCAAAAGTTTGCTTACTTAAATGTTCATTTATGTATTACTTCAATGTCTATGCTGCTTCAAACTTCATGACTTTAATCTGCAGTTAGTAAAGTTATTACAGTCTACCTCTCCTTTGTAGGACACTTTTTAATGCAGTTTAAGATCCAGTTTTGTTGTTGTTGTTAATCAGTCACTAAGTCATGTCCAACTCTTCGTGACCACATGGACCACAGCATGCAAGGGCCCCATCCCCCACTATCTCCCTGAGTCTATCCTCCACTATCTCCCTGAGTCTACCCAAACTCATGCCCACTGTGTCAATGACACTATCTAATCATCTCATCTTCTGCCATCCCCTTCTCCTTTTGCTTTCCATCTTTCAGGGTCTTCTTTAATGAGTGCTCTGTTCTCATTTTGGTGACCAAAGTATTTGCACTTAAGCTACAGTATCGGTCCTTCCAAACAATAGTCAGGATTGGTTTCCTTTAGGATTGACTGATTTGGTCTCCTTGGGATCCACGGGATGCTCAAGTCTTCTCCAACACCACAATTTGAAAGCATCAACTCTTCAGTTGATGGTACGACTCTCATAGCCATACATTACAACTCAGAAAACAATAGCTTTGATTATAAAGACCTTTGCTGGTAAGGTGATGTCTCTGCTTTTTAATATGCTATCTAGGTTTGCCATAGCTTTCTTCCAAGGAGTAAGCATCTTTTAATTTCATGGTTGCAGTTGCTTTTCTGCAGTGATCTTGAAGCTCAACAAATAAAGTCTATTACTGCTTCCATTTCTTCTCCTTCTATTTGCCAGGAAGTGAGGGGAACAGATGCCATGATCTTAGTTTTTGTAGAGTTTCAAGCCAACTTTTGCACTCTCCTCTTTCACGTTCATCAAGAAGCTCTTTAGTTCTTCTTCACTTTCTTCCATAAGAGCGATATTGTCCTCGTATCTGAGGTTGTTGGTATTTTTCCCAGTATGCCTGTAATTCACCCAGCCAAATACTTTGCACGAGGTACTCTCCATATAAGTTAAATAAGTAGGGTGATGATATACAGCCTTGTCATACTTCTTTCCCTATTTTGAACCAAGTTGTTCCATGTCTGGTTCTAACTGTTGCTTCTTTGTTTATTGTGATCTACACAATCAAAGGATTTAGCATAGTCAATGAAGCATGTTTTTTTTCTGGAACTCTCTTGCTTTCTCCATAATCCAGTGAATGTTGGCAATTTGATCTCTAGTTCCTCTGCCTCTTCAAAACCCAACTTGAACTTCTGATAGTTCTTGGTTCATATATTGCTGAAGCCTAGCTTGTAGGATTTTGAGCATGGCCTTGCTAGTGTGTAAAATGAGTGTAATTGTACAGTGTAATGGAACATTCTTTGGCATTGCCCTTGTTTGGGATTGGAATGTAAACTGACCTTTTCCAACTGTGGCCATTGTTGAGTTTTCAAAATTTACTGACATATTAAATGCTGTATTTTAACAGCATCGTCTTTTAAATTTTTAAATAGTTCCACTGGAATACCATCATCTCCCCTAGCTTTGTTTTTGGCAAGATCCAGTTTAGTGCCCTCCAAATGTGCTGTATCATTTCTTGCAGTTAATATCTATATGGGACATCAAATCAGATATTTTAATGAAGCTATGAGATATGTCTATAGTTTTCAGGGAAGTGGAACAGGTTTTCTATAATACTAGCTCTGTGATCTGTGTGCATCTCCCTCATGAAAGCAATCAGAAAGGTGATGGGGGGGGCTACGTTAGAGCTCTGGTGAATATTTCTTTGGTAGGGAGGATGATATTACTTGCCTTGAAAAAAGTAACAGTGCACCCATACTTAAGAAGCCATTCTTTTATCCAGCTTTATGGAGTAACTAACATGCTGCCTGCAATTTTCCCTTTCTTGGAAAGATGACTTAGAAGGTAAAGAACCAGTAGTTAAAGAGAGCTATGGATGAAACAGATTATCTGGATGCCTTTAATTAGGATTCAGGCTGGGGTGAAGATTGTTGTGGATCACTTTGTGGGGACTGTAAGGAATAGTGCCATCTTCCTTGGCTGACTTCCATGACTCTTGATACATCAATTATGATATCCTGCTGGATTGTTTATGAGAACTGAAAACTGTTGACCTTCAGTTTCTAAAGCCCATCTTTGACTCAAAATGGGGTTCTGCACACTCATAGAGAATAGGCAAATAATCTGAAGGTATTTCTGAACTCATAGCTCCTGCTGGAAATAAAGATGAAAACAATGGTTCAGGAAAGCTTTTACACAGGTTCAACGTATGCTCGTTGTGTCACTTATGTCCTTGTCACTTCACATCTTCATTACAGTCCCTCTTCTCTGAAACAGCTTAGCCCTAGAAACAATCCTTTGTGTCAGAATTTTAGTGAGCTATTAAAACCTGGCTCTTCCAGGGTGTTTGGGGTATGAGGGTATTATTCTAAGATTGAAAGGAGGTACCAGAGAGATAGATGGGAAAAGTTATAATTGTGATACTTATATACTATTGATTTTGTGGTGGTTTGATTATTAAGCATTATTTTATTATTTTTAAATAAATTACTAAAAGTGAGAATTTGCTGTGTCTGTGGATTGAAGCACATAAAAGCCTAAATAAATAAATAATCTAAATAAATGTAGGTTGCCTGTACCCTTTTCTAACTATATGTTTTGTAATATATATTTCTAATCTTATATACTTACAACTCTTTATTTCCCTCAATCATGTCTAGTGTGTTTAAAAATTAGGTTTCAAAGCTTTTCTTGCATGAATGGATCAAAATTATGAATAGCTGGTTATCTTCAGTATATTAAAGGTGTACAAATGATTTCCTGAAACAGAAAAAGGCATAGATGGAAATTCATATTTTCAGAATTCTTGAAGCAAAACATTGCACTGTATTTAACTAAGCAATTTGCTTATTTGATTTGTACCACACCAATTACGCTCTGAAATATTTTTTCACATTTCTTAAAACTAACCTCCTTGTTTTCCTCTACTCAAGTTACTGATTTTGTAGGATTATGTAGGACTTACAGAAAATTTGGGAATTCTATCTAATCATCCTCATCACTCCTTGACTCTCCCCTCAGTGCACAGGAAAAGTCTGATCTCTTCAGAGAGGTATCGTTGTGTAACTACAGAAACTGTCTTCTTTAAGCTGGATCCCAAATGAAACTATGTCTACAGCAAGAAACATTCTTATTGCCAGAAAACAACTTACAACCAGCCAACTGGCCTTCTACAAGGAAATAAGTAAACACAGCTGGCTTTTGGCACCCACCCCACTTGAGGATACAATACAATGGATGTTTTCAGACATCTTCACTGCTTCGGCCTTGCTTTTCTTAATCTAGCCCTTTCTATCCAGGAGAGCTGTGCAGCTCATTGTGGCTTATCCTCAAATAGTTTGTTGTGCAATAGGATGCAATGGCAAAATTTTAAGGATAGAATGTTATCCAAATGTTGGAATTTCATCAAGTAGAAAGTCGACCCAGCTTCCACTGGCCATGTTCAGTTGCATTATATATTCCCCCCTCCATTCCAGTTATTGAGCATTTATCCTCTAAGGCAGGCATGTCAAACTGCCGGCCCGTGGGCCGGATGCATCATGCCAAAACCACACCCATCCCTTTGCCGGCAATGGGAAAAAAGTCACGATACGTCACACATGTGACATCACGAGTGTGACATGCCTGCTCTAAGACCATTTTGATTTGTGTTGCTGGGCTAAGAAGATACATACGTGACTTCCACATGCCATTGCCCATTTCTAGGCTAGGTTTTAATCAGAGGCCTTATTAACTTGTATTTGCTATTCTTGCAAAATGGTGCTAGACCTCTTTAAAAGTCATGTTCACCATTTGTGAGAGAATCCTTCAGAAAGCACTAGCCTTCTCTTTTTAAAATAAAAGATCTTTTTAAAAAGTAGGCCTGGAGGAAGAGCAACAGCAAGATGAATACTGAGAGTAAGACGGCTGTGAAAATCATTCTCCAACATTGTTCCCATTACACAAATTGCAGAAACAGCAATGCACATGACTCTGAAATGCTAGACCTTACTTTTATAAGGAGGGAACAACAGTGAGATCACCATAATATCAACAGCAACATCTTCACACTGTTCCTGTTAAGTGTACTGTAATTGGAGCAGCAGTCAACATAAATCTTCACAGCTGTCTGTAAAAAACAGAACAGCACCTGAAGATGAGATAAAGCATGATGGAGTGGTTCACTATTGCCTTCTCCCTGCAGTATGAAATGATGCCTTTATCATTGTTACTGATCACTTCTATCATCTTCTTATATGGCTTTTGCTCAATATAGTTGCCTGTGCGATTTAACTAGACTACTGGGATAAACCTCATCCCTTAGCAGTATAGCATCTTCTTTTAAATTCCCAGAATTCTTTATCCTCCCACTCAGGAACAACAGCTCCTCTCCTCTCCCTCCATACTGAGGAAGCACAGTACTAGAGGCGAAATATTTGTTTAACCATGGCACAGGTATAACTAAAACCAAACAAATCATAAATGGCTGTGGGAGGCAGGAAGCAGATGTGGGTGTTTATTTTCCAGTAACACCTTCAGCAGAAATGAAGGACAGAAGCCCTATTGCTGGTGGCTCTACACATAAAGAGCCCCCTTTTTTTAAAAAGGAAATCTAACAGACATAACCAAAAGATTTTTGATAAATGATGAATATTATTGCCTCTCTTCCACAGAAATAAGCTACAGCTTTAAAACTTTTCTGATATTTGATACACCTTTAATAATGCTTTATTATTTTTTAAACCAGAAAGAAATTGAATAAAGAAAAAAAATAAATTAACAAAACTGCAATCAATTCAGTTCACTGCTATTAAATATAACTGCAAACCGTCAACATCTAAAGAATGATTGAAAGTTGTTACAACATTGATTTCCGGTTTGCCGACGCGGCTGCTGCGGACACTTGGAAGGCGACTCCGTCTTCCACATCCAATTTTCCTTCACTGGGGGACCCTGGAAAGGGTCGAAAGTCGCCCTGTAGGGGCGACGAGCGAGGAGAGGATACCCGCTCAATTTGGGGCAGCCCTCCAAACTGGCGGAGAAAAGACCGGCCATAGCAATATGGCTCGTCATTAAGCTGCAGACAGCCGAAGTCAAATCTACAACCAAGCACTCTGAAAGTAATGCGTATGAAACTGGGTGAAATTTTATCTTCTCTTTACCCCAAGTACCTTCTTTTCCTGTAAAGGCTGCTTGAAGTATCTTCCCCCTGTTAGGAGAGAGGGAAGGGAATTTCTATCCCACCCTCTAAGAATAGCGGCGTCTGACTATCCAGGGGAATCAAAGCATTAAAAAGAACAACTTTAATGTAATTGGATTTATGTTTCTGAAACTTGAAGACTAAATTTTTTTCCTATTTATATTGGAGACTTTTGTTTTTATCTACAAAAAAGAAATAAAATTGGATAAAGAATTAGAAAAAATTGGGATTTAAAAAACTCTAATTGGCATTGATGACATCTTGTGGTGAAGCTTGGTATTGCAATTTGTTATTTCCTAAAAAGAGACATGGCTCAAAGCCCAGACCTAGATAAGACTTTCCTGACCTTGGAACCATCTGCGAGAAGATTCAGCTGTAAGAAAACAGCTGGGCAGCAAAATTGGTCCACTTGAGCTGTGACTGTAAACTTTTACTGTCTTTTGCTTAACAAATAACTTTTGCTAGAACGACTATTTACAAATAAGTGAAAGATGGATGAAGATCAGGAAAAGATTCTTTCTATGTTAAAAGCAATACATGAAAACATTCTTGCAGCTTGTGATAAAATAAGACCTAAAATAAAAGTTCAAGATGCCAGCTTAGATGCACAAAGCCAAATTTTGACTACAACTAAAGAACCAACAATGCAGAAGATAACAGAAGAAGTGTGACAACCAAATATGAAGACAGAGGACCCAATTGATAATCAAATATACCTGATGGAAAATCCAGAAAAGGAAGTGACAACATTGAAAATGGAAATGACTTTCTATACAAATCAGAAGAAACTCGAGAAAGAAGTGGAACAGATTAAAGACAAATATACTAGAGCAAACATGGGGAACTGGAATAACAGGGAGACAATTTAATGAATACAAATGGGCTAGTCCTTCCAGAAAATTTGCAATCAAATGGTCTCCTTTAATTCAAACAACATATGTAAGAATAGAGGGAGATCTATTTGATGATTTAAAGGCATTGATATGGAAGCCTAATTGACAAAGGAAGAAAGCTAGAATAAGGTTGAAAAAAACTGTGATTTTAACTCATTAGAGGGGATTTTATATTGCCAATTAGAGGGCTAAAGGGAGATGTTGAGATAAAGGGAATTTTGGTTATTAGATTTATAATATTTGGAAACTAGTTGAAATAAGGATTTTATCAGCTTAATATTTAAAAATTGGACTTAAAAGGAAAAAGAAAGTTAAATATTATGAATATGTTTGATTTATTGATTAACTCAGGCAATATATATAATGGTTTTGATTTATTAAAGGGGATATTGTGTTATTAAGTAGATGATTAAATATGATGGGAAATAGATAACTCTTAGGAAATACAACAAGATTATATTCAAATAGATAAAATATGTATTTTGGATATTATAATTTGTTATCAAGTGAGATAAGAGAAATTTTGGTTACCCAAAGCCTGAAAATTATAAATATTAAAAGTTAAATTGGAATATTGATAAGAAATTAAAAATTGAGTAAAATTAACAAAGGGATATGGATTGTTTATGAAGATTGAAGGTAATTAAGATATGTATAAGCTAAAAATCTATTGATTAATAATGATGTTTTTATTGAGTTGATATAATTAGAAATGTACTAACCTGAATACGAGACAGTAAATGTTAAGGTAAAAAGAGAAGAAATATTCGATGTTGTAACCTGAGATCTGCACTTAGATTCTGTTATTGAACTATTGTAACACAGTCAACACGTTGCTTTTTAAATATTCAAATGTAAAATTGGAAAATTAATAAAATATTATAAGAAAGTTGTTACAACATTAAACAGAACATGTACTTGGAATTCCAAAATTTGATATAAAAATCTAATGAATAAATGGCCATTCACAAAAAGTGCGAAGAAACTCAGCAATCATAAAACAGGAGGACATGCATTTTTATTGTTAACTGACCAAAGAACAGAAAACAGAATAGGAATAAGCTGACAATTTTCAGATTGGAAAGTCATTCAAAGTATGATAAGATAAGACAAGACTTGTCATTTTTTTACTGTGGGCACAACGGTACACATCAAAAATGAAATTTAGTTGCCCGCTCTCAAAGTGAAATACATACATGACACACACCTAAAACATACTATGAACTAATACGTACAGACCCACATCCCTATATATACATAGCAAACAAATATTAAATACTGTCCGTCTTGAATATATAATGGAAGGAGGAAGCTTGAGAATTCACAAGGTTAATGCTGTATGGGATGAAACTATGGCTGAATCTGGATGTTCTGCTACAGATTATTATGAATGATTACCAAAGTAGGCAAGTTTATTAATGATCCCATACTGTTCAAGATAGTAAAGTCAAAACAATTTCAAAGACTTTGAATAGGTTCTTCCCAAGCTTGGTATTTTTGGAGGGAGAAAAGGGTGCCTTCAAACTAGTGTTGACTCCTTGGCCAACTCCCTGTAGTTTTCTTGGCATAAAGTCAGAAATGGTTTCTCATTACCTGCCTCTTAGGACTGAGAGAGTGACAGCCCAAGGTCACCCAGTCACTTTCATGCTTAAGGAAGGATGAGAATTCATGGTCTTCAAGTTTCTATCCTGATCCCTTAACTACTATATCAAATTGGACACCAAAATATCAAATGCAGTTCTGTATAATCAAACACATTTTTTTAAAAAAAAGTGGGATCTGAATAAGGAACATAATTAGTGGTTATCTCAATGAAAGTGTCTATAAAGTAGTTTCCTTTTATTACAATTCCGTAGTTGGAATCAGTAGAAACTGCACCCTGTACAAACATCAAATATACACTGATAAACCACCAGTGTGATACAACTAAAAAACTATAAATTGCATATCACTGGCTCTACTGTAATAACTCCTCTCTATTGGGCATATTGATGCTGAGAGCCAGTGTAGAAATTAGGAGCTGTTATTTCAGGTATCCTTTGGCCAGTCCTAACTATTGGGCTGTTATTGTAAAGAAAACATGAAACTGGAGGATTAGGCGTCTCGAGTTATATTCTGTATATAAAAAAGATGGGATAATACTACTCATCTTGCATACTGCGTCTAGTTTTGGGCACGTATTTTAACCGGAAGAAATTGGAACAGGTTCAGAGAATGGCAAACGAAGGTGAACAGATAAAAACGAGTACTTCTTAAGATCTCTATAAGCCCTGAACGCTTACTCGAGAAACAACAGAGAGGTCACCATATCATTCTTTAAAATTCTGAGAGAAAGAAAGCAAAGACCTTTTCTCTCTCATTTAATTGAAGACATCGAAAAACGAAAATCCCTAACCAGGCGATGGGCTCCACTCCCCGATCCAGTTTCTGGGAAGCGCTTCAGCAATGGTTTCTCGCCGCTTTATCCAGGATTTCTTCTCACTTTCCGGGCTAACCCATGGTTCTGGGATTCTTACGAGATCTTTCACCCAAATACTAACGAGCCCACAGCAGGTGAGTCAAGTGCTGCCATCTGCTGAGATTGGAAACGGACGAAAAACTGGGGCAGTTATAAAAAGGGATAAGTCACGAAGAACCAATAACCAGCCTTCTTCGAGGCGATATACTGTTTGCTAACTCAAAAGTGGCATTGATCTTAAACATAGTGTAAGCAAAAAAATTCAGGTCACGCGCCCGCTGTGCTTGCATGCACGTGCTCCCAAGACTTAAACCTTTCCGGGAAGAGTTCCAGACTCCACCTTTTCACAGGAGCAGCCAATCGTCACTCTTGCATTTGTTTTTCTTTCTTCGGTTAGCATTGTTCTGCTTTGAGCAAATAGCATGTCGTTACTGGCCACCAATCAATCGGTGTTCTTGCTCTTATCACCAATTATGCCCGTTATTTACATCTCTCTGTTTACCCTCTCTCCCAATTTAAGTTTCTGTAGAATCGAGCACACGTTCTAAAATCTCTCGTTCCTCTTCTTAGCCAATCAAATCGATTTGCTCTCAACCAATGGAAGTGCCTTCCTCTTCCCTTCTGTCTTCCGTGCCCCATTCCCTCAGCCCCCACCTTTGTTTCTCTTTAGGAGTAATCGAAACTGACGGGAGGGGGTCTCTTCCGGCTTATGCGTGGTCGCATTTAACCATGTGACCGGAAATAATATACAGCTCAAATTGGGGTAACTTCCGCCTTTTTCTCTCTCGATTCCTCTTGTTGATGGGAAATTGAGACAGCGGCAGATCAGGTAAATCATCGTATAGTGGTTGCAGCGGCGAAGGCTGGGCGTTTCGTGAAGAAAGAGTATCTTGCAGAGTATGGATTAATACTTTAATATTGTTCAGTCTTTAATAATAAAAAGCAGATCTTTTATATGGTGTTGCCCGATAGGTTGTTCAGAATAAGTAAATCAACATTTATTAATGTAAGGTTTAAAACAGTTAATGTTTTCCTTGTATTGCAGATTTGGGGCTCAGCGTTTACGCGGGCGGACAGAATCAGCGGTAGATAGTATAGAATCTTTTTAAGCTTTACGATATCTATTGCAATGTTACGGAAGGTGAGAAATTGAAACAACCGTTTTAAGGGATTGATGCGTCTAACATGATATAAATCAATTCCCAATCTGTATTGTCCTTCCATATAGTTTGGACAACAGTATTAAAAACTGCGGTAACACATTTATAGGGTATAGATTGGGAATAGTGGCGTTCTGTGGATTTAAAAATGCATGCTACTGTTTGATTTATAGCCCACCTTTTCTTCAGGAGCTTAAGGAAGTATACATGGTTGTTGCTCTTCCCATTTCCCCCCCAACAATCCTGTGAGGTAGGTTGTGCTGAGAGTGTGTGACTAGAATCCACTGCATGATTTTCAGCTGAAACTATGGTTAACTCTTGATATATTGTGAAATTAGAATTTTCATCCTGTTTTTGACTGCTACTACTAGCCTTCCGTCTGTTTGTTCTACATAGTGTCTGTTGCAGTCTTTACTCTATACCAGTGTTTCTCAACCTTGACCATTTTAAGGCATGTGAACTTCAACTCCCAGAATTCCACAGCCAGCAATGCTGGCTGTGGAATTCTGGGAGTTGAAGTCCACATGCCTTAAAATGGTCAAGGTTGAGAAACACTGCATACATTGTAGATGATTCTTGTTTATTCACCTGAGGCTACTGGGTCTTTTGATTAACATGATGTTGTGGAGGGCTTTAGTTGATTTGTGTGCTATACTGATTCCATGTGATTGTAATAAGTCTGTTGGTGGTTTCTGAGATGCTTTTGGTATTTGGTAGTGTTATCCTTTTTACAGCTTATATTGGTTGTGTTATCTTGAATTGAGTAGTCAGGCACATTTGATGAAGTTGCGTGGATATCCATTTTGTTGAAAGATATTGTATAGATGCTCTATTATTCCTTTTTGCTCTATTCCTTTTTCTGCTGTTATGGGTGGCTGAGTTGTTTGTACTCATCTGAATAGGGTTCTTACATAGAAGTAAGGATTATTGCTTTAGAAGTGAAGACTTGATGGGTGGTTTTTTGGTATATTTGTGTTTCTAGTTTGCCATTGCAATTTCTGCTGATCAGGATATCTAGGAAGGGTAGTGAGTTGTTTGGAAACATTAAGAGTTTTCTCTCACTTCATTTGGGTAACATGTAGGTAATCAGACACTGCTATCCTTGTTCACAAACAAGTTGTGTTTGTCACACTCAATCTGTCTATAAGACTATGCTGTTCTTAGCAAAAGGACTTTATGACAATGTACTAAATAAGTTTAATGATCTCACCTTTCAACTTCTAGTTTGACCTTCATGCTTAAACAGTAGCATGCATTTTTGTAGCAAGCTAATATAGCAGTTGTTCTGCTTTTCTATTTTCTCATAACTTTATATGAAGCTGGGGAATCCCCTTCTGAAACTATTACTGTGCTTAAAACACATTCTGAAAGCAGAAAGAGCTGGCCATTTGGGATTTTCTGTGATCAGAAAGTGATTGTATTCATACTTGTGTTATTCCTCAGTTTTATTCCTATTCCTTTGATTAAATTCCTGTTAATTTACCCTATATACTCTCATTTCTAATTCCCAAAACAGTTAAATAATTAATTGCCTTTATTGCTACCACTTCTTCTATTCAACCATTTATCACCTCTTCTAACTAACAATATATTTTAAATATTGAGTACATTTTGCTTCTGTTTCTCGCATCAGCTTTCCTTCTGATACAGGTAGTCTCAACTTAACAACCATTCATTTAATGACTGAAGTTATAGTGGTGAAAAAAATGACTTATGGCTGGGTCCTTGCACTTACAATCATTGCAGCATCCCCTGATCTCATGATTAAATTTTGGTTATTTGGCAATCAGCATATATTTATGATGGTTGCAACATCCTGTGGTCATGTGATCACCATTTGTGACCTTCTCACCTGGCTTCCAACAAGCAAGTTATCGGGGGAAGCCAGATTTGCTTAACAACTGTATGATTAAATTAACAACTGCAGTGGTTCAGTTAACAACCATTGCAAGAAGGGTGTAAATAGAGAACTACCTTCATTATCTTTTTTTAGACAAAAACAGGTTCATTTCAGTCTGGGGCCTACTTTTTTAAAGTTCCTACAACTTTGCTATCCTTTGATATCTTACAAAACTCCAAAGGGAATAGTGCCACCCGAGGTTAATTTCAGAAGACTAAAAGGTGTACTATTACCAGATTAATGGGAATTTTTTTTTGTAGGAATAATGGTTTCTTAAACTTTACAGTAACTCTTCAATAGGCCTACATCCAGCTCTATTTGCAAGTCTTAGATGGAGGCTTGACACTTTTAAGCATTAAACTTTGCTTTTTAGATTCAGCAAGAACTGAAGACATGTATGTTAGACAGCCTGCAAATCTTGATTTACAAATTACAGTGGTTTAAGCCAAAACTACATAGAATATATTTCTTAATAGTGAATTGGACTATTTTATCAAGCCATTGAGTGTGCTTTCATATGTTGTGTGAACACAACCAATGTCTTTGAGCTCTTTGACCTTTTTGAGCAGCAAACCTATAATCTCCTTTGAATTGTCTTGCAGGATTAGAACTTAATATATTACTTTGACTCTGCTTTTCCTTATATTCATTAGAACTACATTTTGATCATTGCTCAGCATATTTTATTACATCATTTATTGGCTTCTTTCTGCCTGCTCCATGAGTTTAGATTACATAATCCTAAATTTGATTGGACTTAGTTGAACTACCATTATAGAGCAGGATACTAGCAGCATGAGGATACCAGTCTTTTTGGAGCTCCTTCACTCAAAAAAAATAATTGAAATTTACCTGTGAGCTAAAATCATTGTGGATAGTTCTGCATTACTTCTAGTAATTATACCTTGTAAATTGTACTATGGAATGCTGATAGATTTTCCATTCATAGTCTAATCTTTCCCACTGAGTTCTTTCTGGGTATATTGATCTCTTCCAGCTGGTACATTCCAGCTGGTATTTCCAAGATAGCAGAGAGTATAAGTAGTTGAAGTCCAAGGCATGAAGGAAAATGCTGGTCTGGCACTTGTTCTTTTGTGAAGTCTGGAGCCCTGGTGGAATTTTTGTACCCCTATTTCTTGTTAGCAATAAATATGCTTAAATTTATTCACTACTACCTTGTATCATAATTTATAAGTGTTTCAGATAGATAGCCTACTTAGAGAATAAATCAGCTATAATGTTCAAGCTTGAGGAGTTAAGGTTAAAGAAATCTGCCTGGATAACTCTGGATCAGTTACTGTCATATAGCCCAACCTTCATCATAGGGTTGCTGCTATGAAGAAAATAGAAGACAGGAGCATTACATGTATATGTTGCCTTGAGTTGATTAAAGATAAAAATAGGAGAAAAGTCAAATCTTCATTGTCAGATGAAGATGAAAAATAGAATAGAGAAATAAAAGAAATTTCCAACATAGTTAAGCAAAATTCTCACAGTTACCGTGACAAATAATCTTATATTTTTTCACATATTTAAACATATTTATTGTATTTATATGCCACCAAATTATTTGAGACTCATGACAGTTTAGAACAGCAATTAAAACATTCCCAATATTCAGCATTTAAAATGTCTGTAGTAAAAGTATAGGATAATACTAAAAATAATTGAAACACCCAACATTTATAATTTTTATTTATATATTTATTTTCTTTGCTGCCCATCTCACCATGAAGTGAGTAAAAATACATGAAGTAATAAAACAATGGCAATACTCATAACCAGAAAACTACCAACTTTCTGTGAAAAAGGAACTTTGGAAATAGATGGACAAACCTTAATTCTGGGGAGGAGGCTATTTCACAGGGCCAGGCCTGCAACAGAAAAACATACCTGATTTTGTAGATCAATAGCAACTCTATGAGTTACATTTAGAAGCATATTGGACACCAACGTAGGCCTGAAAGTTCAGGCAAAATGTGCTCTTGACAGGTAATATCTACCATACTTAAGGCACTGCATTTTGTATCAATAATCATATTTGAATAGTCTTCAAACGCAGTACCATGTATAGCACATTGCAGTGATCTCATTTCAGAGTGACAAAGACTATGTCCCCATGCAAGAATCTCATAATTCAGGTAGAGTTGCAACTGATGTGCTAGCTAAAGCTGGGCATAGTCCTCCCAACCAGGGTCTCCACCTGCCCAACAGCAGTGACCATGAATATAGGAGGACTTCCAATGATGGGATTCAAATATGTGAACAACCGGTTCTCTGTGTGGATGCCACTTCCGGAAGTCCGTTCTAGGTCTGGGCAACAAAAATTAGCTATTCTATCTCACATTCTGATGAGAGACAATTACCCTGAGGATGCGCTCCAGCAGAAGTCCAAAAACTCTGAAGACTAAATCTCTGGTCCCGGTGACTGACCCAGATTGGATCCTGCTACTTCCTAACTTGTTTGATGGACATTTTCACACCCAAATAACTTGGCTTACTTACTACATGATTATAGTAAGGTCATAAGTGTATTGTTAAAAAGAGGGCTTACAAGAAAATATTTTTTCTTAGTAAGTCTAAACCACTTCTTTGCCCACTGTGAAGCAAGAGCTAATATTTGATATGGCACAAATAAATTGTGCAATCTGATGAAACGGGCAACTTTTCTGACTAGTTAGTAAAATGGCAACTCTTTTATAATTAAACCAATATGTAAACATTTGGGGCTCTATATTTTTTATTTATTTAGAATAAAAAGATTTTTTTTTTATTTTGATTGGCAATGTATGTTTATTTTCCCCCAACTTTGGTAACCAAATACATAGTGTTATTCTCCTTCTCTTCATAAATCCCTAAGTTTTGTTCTAAGAAATCCTTATTTTTGTTCTTTTTAACCAGAGATACAGTAATGCACTGAAGAGGAATTAATTATGATTCACGATTGATCTTTTTGAGATGGATGTTATGATAGATATGTAAGTAGTCTCAAAGTTGTACAATGATACCAGCAGAAGTACAGGCATATACTATATTGTAAGGGAATTGTAAAATGGCTGAACTTTAAGCCTCTTGTCTCCAGTAAGGAATAAAACTGCCAGTTCTTACAGTATTGCTTACAATGACATTCCTCCTTCCCCCACACCCAAATCCAGTGAAACTTTGTTATTGAAGGTCATTTTAGCAGGGACTGCTTGAATGTTGCTTGGGAACCAAGTTTGATGCCTACATACATAGCAGCCTTTATGGAAAGGGCAAACACATGTGTAAATTGTAGCTTTTCCTTGCAGAATGCACAGATGGAAAGTTTAATTGCCTCGGTTGTAGCTGGCATAAATTTTATGATGAAAGCTGCCACTTGGGGAGATGTAACATGTGACTCATAATTTGGACAGTTACTTTTTTGCAGATCTGGAACTCTCCCCTCCCCAAATTCCACACACTCACTCTGTTCTTGGAGCTTAACTATGCCGAGATGGCAGAAACAAAGCTCTTTTGCTTTTGGATGTTTTGAAATTGCAATTTTGATTTTAAAATTTGATCTGGCTAGGTTGGATGTTGGGTGGCTGACCTTATCCCCAGCAACTGTAAATAGGGTATGGGGGAAGATTGAGCTGTTCCCCCATCTCCCATATAATTTGCTTCTGGTGTCTAGCTATTGTGGAATATTTCTTCCAACCCTGCTGTCTTTGGGTAGAAAGTTGGATTAGATGACCTTTGATTGTTTCCAAATCTGCAAACAACCATCTGATACAACAGTTGTAGTTATTGGGGAGGGGAATGCAATTTTTTCATCCCCCACATAGATCAACTAACAGAAGCTGGAATGGGGTGGCCCAGCATTTTTATACTTTCTTTCATTCAGCTATTGAATCTACCAAACAATACTTCAGAAGTCAGGGGCATGTTCTTGTCCGGTCATCTGGGGTGAGTTTGAGGCTGTTACGCCTGAGGAAGTGGACAGGGCCATTGGAGCTGTAAGTTCTGCCACCTGTTTATTGGACCCGTGTCCCTCCTGGCTGGTTTCGGCCAGTAGGGAGGTGACACGTACCTGGATCCAGGAGATTGTCAACGCTTCTTTGAGGGAGGGGTCCTTTCCGGCTCCCTTAAAGGAGGCACTTATGCACCCCCTCCTCAAGAAGCCTTCCCTGGATCCAGTAATTTTGACCAACTATCGTCCGGTCTCCAATCTTCCCTTTGTGGGGAAGGTTGTTGAGAAGGTGGTGGCACATCAGCTCCAGCGGTCTCTGGAGGAAGCCGATTATCTGGGCCCTCTGCAGTCGGGGTTCAGGCCCGGCTACAGCATCGAAACTGCTCTGGTAGCTCTGATGGATGATCTCTGGCGGGCCCGGGATGGAGGCCAGTCCTCTATCCTGGTGCTTCTTGACCTCTCAGCGGCGTTCAATACCATTGACCACGGTATCCTTCTGCGCCGGCTGGAGGGATTGGGAGTGGGGGGCACCGTATTGCAGTGGTTCTCCTCCTATCTCACTGGTCGGTCACAGTCGGTGTTTGTGGGGGCCAGAGGTCCACCTCTAGGTTACTCCCATGTGGGGTGCCTCAGGGGTCGGTTCTCTCCCCCCTACTTTTTAACATTTACATGAAGCCACTGGGTGAGATCATCCACCGCCACGGAGTGAGATACCATCAGTACGCTGATGATACTCAGCTGTACATTTCCATTCCTGGCCATATCAGTGAAGCGGTTGAGGTGATGTGCCGGTGTCTGGAGGCTGTGAGGGTTTGGATGGGTGTTAACAGATTAAGGCTCAACCCCGATAAGACAGAGTGGCTGTGGGTGATGCCTCCCAAGGACATTTCTATCTGTCCTTCCATTACCCTGGGGGGTGAATCTATAAACCCCTCAGAGAAGGTTCGCAACTTGGGTGTCCTCCTCGATCCACAGCTGACATTGGATCATCATTTGTCGGCAGTGGCGTGGGGGGCATTTGCCCAGGTTCGCCTGGTGCACCAGTTGCGTCCTTACTTGGATCGGGAGTCGCTCCTCACAGTCACACATGCCCTTGTCACCTCGAGGATCGACTACTGCAATGCTCTCTACATGGGGCTACCCTTGAAGAGTGTTCGGAGACTACAATTAGTGCAAAATGCAGCTGCGCCAGCAGTTGTGGGCCTTCCTCACTGTGCCCACATTTCATCAACTCTCCGCATGCTGCATTGGTTGCCTATTGGTCTCCGAGCCCAATTCAAGGTGTTGGTTATTATCTATAAAGCCCTTCATGGCATGGGACCAGGATACTTACAGGACCGCCTTCTGCCACATACTTCTCTACGACTGGTGAGAACACACAGGGTCGGCCTCCTCCGGGTCCCGTCAGCGAAACAATGTCGTCTGGCGGGCCCTAGGGGGAGGGCTTTCTCTGTTGTGGTGCCCACCCTCTGGAACCAACTGTCTCCTGAAGTCCGCATTTCTCCAAGTCTCCCGGCCTTCCGGAAAAACCTAAAGACTCATCTTTGCCGGCAAGCCTGGGGATGATTGTGGTTGATTGATGTATTGAATGTGTGTTTATTGGTTTTTAGATATTCTGTTTGGGTTTTTTATATTGTATTTTTTGTTATGTATATGTTGTTAGCCGCTCCGAGTCCCCTGGAGAGGAGCGGCATACAAACCCAAATAAATAAATAAATAAATAAATAAATAAATAAATAAATAAATGTCACTTTCACATTTTCTTACCATTTTTTCCTAAAAGATCGCTCGTGTTCAACATCCTTCATGGGACTTCCTGCATTAGTGGTGCCTAATTTATAAACTACTAATACTCTTATGTCTATAAATTAACTGGATGAAATGGTGCTTAATAGGGCAAAATTTTGTCAATAGAGCTACCTCAAATGGGCTAACTTATAGAACCTGTTATTCCCAAGGAACGAAATTTGGGAAAGTTGTGACTACTTTAGTGGGATCTGGCTGGTGTTGCAGTCACATGATCCTTGTTTTCAATGTTCTGTAAGTTTCCAAGCTATTCCTGTGAGCCCTCCCTTCCTTCAACACACAGCAGCAAAGGGAGGGAGGACAAACACAGTGGAACTTTTCTTACCCATTCTCTCCAGGCCTTCCCCAACCTATGTGGCACCTCTTGCAGACCTCCATGTACTGACTGTAACTTATCCTATCCTCCCACATGCCCTCTCCAACCCCACCACACATAGCACCTCTTGCACACCCTTGTGACCTGCCCCTGTACTCCTATCAGTCTGCATCACCCTTGCCTGCACTACCCAACTTGCATAGATTTATCATACACCCCAGTGCATTTCTCCTGACCCATGCTACCCATTCACATATTCTCAACCTACAAAGAATCTCTCAGAACCCTTCCCAACCCACACTACTTTCCCAACCCACGTGATACTTGTTGCACCTATCCACACACCCTTCCTGACCCACGCCACCACCCACATGCACCATCCCTAATCTGGCTATCTCACTTTTCTGTCTGTTGGCCTTGCAGTTGCAAAGAAAATGGGGAAGCTGGCAGGAGGGGAGGGGTGGAGTGGAGTTTTGGATGCTCCCTGGCAGCTTGCTAGCTTCCCACAAGGATATTCAGTGGGAAAGAGGATAGGAAGTCAGAATCATTGCCACTCCCACAAAATAAGTCCCATCTTGATGGAGCAAAATCAAAACAAATATTAAAAGTGAATTGTTTGTTTTTAGATTTATTTCAGATCATTCTATGCAAGTGCTTTTCTATTCTTCCTATACCCCTCTTATTTGTATACTGAATTTCTTTGCCCGCGTATCTTGTGAACAGGCAGTAGTGATGAGATTCCACCTACCAAGGGATCATTGTACAACTATGACAAATCAATCTGATCTAATTCAGAAATAAGCTTGGGTTTCTATCTAATATGCCATCCTGAGTTCCTTGGTAGAAAGAATAGTTTTAATATCTAGAAGGCCTTATCTGTGTGTTTTCTCTTTTTGCCTCCTCCCCTTTCCCTCAAAACAGAGATTCCATTGACGGATGACACATCTGTACGTGAATATCAACAACTTCACTGTTCTCTCCAAGGATGAGCAAGTTGTGTGACTTGCAGAACGCTGATTTGGAGCAGAGTCTTCCTGCCATTGTTTCCTCATTTTCACACTCCCCAGGATTTTCTCCACATTATTTTTCTTCTGAGAGAAGAAGAACCATTTCTGATGTGCGACGAACCTTCTGCCTCTTTGTGACTTTTGACCTTCTCTTCATCTCACTCCTCTGGATAATTGAGTTGAATGTGAGTCGAAAAGCTGGTTTTTGCAAGTAAGGTTTTCTCTCCTGACCTCCTTCCCTCTCCCCTATTTCACTCAAATAACTAGGGAAATAAAAGTTTCCCCAGTGACACTTTTCTTCACAGCTACTGCAATGGATAAAATACAATGCATCAATTGGAGTTGCCTATCCCTGTATTGGGTAAACAATTGCCCAGGCTAACAGTAGTGTACTAGACAATTTCAAAATTCTGCTTGGAATCCATTCTCTGTGGCATCCTGCTATTGTGCTGATATCAGCCTGCCTCCATCTGAGTAGCTATGCTCCATTAGGATCTCATCTTAGGAACACAGCTGTTTATCAATAAAAGCAAGTTATTGATCAAGTACTAAGGCTTGTATGAATGCTTGTTAGTTTTTTGTTTGCAAGTTGTTTTCATCTTACGGGATAAGAGTAAAAACAAAGGTTACTATTTCATTGGATTTTTGGTCTGATTGCCTGGTCTTTTCAGCTTTAAACACAAACCATAAAAGAGGCTGAATCGAACCTGCAAGTTTTTAATTTCACTTAACTAGTAAACCTGCCTGGGACAAATAGAGTAATGACTAACCTCTTGGAACTGTTCTAATTGTTGGGCATAGAAGTAAAACTACTTCATGTCTCCACCTATAAACAAACCTACACATATCAATGCTATTGTGTGGTGAGGTAATGACCTGGATGAATTACTCAGCTTAAACATTATGCTAGAAGAATAGAAACCAATTTGATTTTTAAAAAAAACGTTCCTTCCTGGTTGCAAACATATCCCAATTGGTTCCTTAGAGCATTTGGAAAAAACTACTTTCTATAGGAGTAATATTATACTCTTGCTCATCTACAGCAGTTAATACTATAAACATACAACTTCCAGCAATTCTTCTAACCTGGGACCTTCTTAATCTGATGGCCAAGTGTCCAGGGGAAATGGAGTTGCAGTCCATCATATCTAAAGGGTAACTGATTGTATTGAAGATATACTACAACTTCTGAACCAAATTTTAATTAAGTATAATTTACTGTACAGAATATATTCTAACAGTATTGTTAGTAAATAAAACATTTCTCAATATAGCATATCAAAAAGAAATAGAGTCATTGGAAGTTGAAAGAACCATATGATAGAAATGCAATGGTTTGGTCACTTCATTCTACCCTCTTCTCATGCAACATGTCTGTATTCCACAGTAGGAACCATTGTGAGAAAATAGCTGAAATACAGTAAGTTATACATCTCTTGAATGCCACTCTGTTTTAGATTTGGAAACCACAATTTCTTTAACAGACAAATGAGCAGAGATTCATCATATGGCCATCCATTCACTCTGCTTCCTAGCTTTCAAAGGATTAGAAAAAAAGGGTTTGAAAGGAAAGGAAAGAATGAAAAGCCTAAATACCATATTCACAGGAAATGACACGTGATTTTCCTGATAATATTATAGCTTCAAATGAGTCAATCAGTTTCCCCACAACAGAATGTACAAGTAAAGGAAAGTGTGTCCTGCTAGAAGCAAGATTCAGTCTTTCCATTGTTTAGAGCAGTTGTTTAACAATTCAATCATAAAAACAAATAGAGGGAAAGGAATCTTCACATTCATAAGAACAAATGGAGAGAGAAGAATCTCCATAATATTTATATCCATTCTAAATAACAGTACTGAGGGGTTAGGCAATCTAACGTCTTACAGATGTTTTGGGGTAGAATTTCTGTAAACACTGACCAAAATAGCAATTGACTTGCATTTACAGGAGTTATCTAAGTCAATCTGCAGAGGTCAATATTGTCTAACTCTGGATTAGGGATTTTTGTAGAGCAGTGTGTTTGTCAACCATGGCAACTTTAAACTGTATGAAATTCAACTAGAATTGTCTAGCCAGCAGACTGGGGAGAAACACTATTGTAGAGGAAAGTGTTTAGAGGTGGAATAGCACATAGTTCAGGACAGTACTTTTTCAGATATAGCTTGACACCTAGTAAAAGTAAGATTGCTATTTGCTGGTATGTATTAAATGTTTTAATTTATAGCATAATTTGTTAATAGCTTTTAGGCTATGCTGGTCTGAATAAGTTTACTAACATCGCACTTTATATTCATACTATGGGTCTAATGCTTGGTTTATCACTTTTAACATTCATGTTGCATGTTGTTTTTAAGTCTTTTTCACGTCATTGCTTGATACTTGTTTAAGAGGTGCAGATCAAACAGGGAGTATTAAGATGAAAAGAGTCTGCCATTGCTAGCAAAATTTAGATGAATAGATGATGCTAGACTACACAACTACACTTCCCCAGCCTGAGAAATGCCAGGCCAACTAAGAATAATGACTAATAAAGTTCAGGATATTTGAATGGTAGATTAGAGAACAAGTAAAATAATTCTGCTCTACAACAACTCTGTGGTTCTTCTAGTAGTACACTGAATGTCTGCAGTGTTGTTGAAAATAGTCTGATTCAGTGAAACAATCTAACCAGGACCTGGCCCTGATTAGCTACAAATTATATTGTTGAAACCTATTTGAGGAAGATGTATGGATCTGTCTATATCACCCCCAAATGTTTCTTCCTGATGGGTGTCTTTATACATTATATTCATGTGATAGCAAGATGAGCGGTATATAGATTTACATACATGCATACATACATACATACATACATACATACATACATACATACATACATACATATATACATACATAAAATACTGAGGTTGGCCTCAGTGACACTGGAGGTTGTGACATGGGATTCTGCCCCTCTGCAAGGAGTGCATCTTCCAGTCTCCAGTATGGATTAGTTATAGTTAGGCCATGAATGTAGGATAGCAATTCTATCAATATATTACTCAATCACCCTTTTGCTCAGGGTGGGGGAATGGAACTTTGTCACTACTGTTGGAGCCTTGTTATTTATGACTCGAGATTGAATTACTGCCACAACAATTCATCTTGAACTAGATCTTATCCAATTGAATGCAAATTTTAAATTATTTGTATTTGGCCCAAAAAATTTAGTTTTCCTCAGTAGGCCAGTTGATTCACATTGCTTTTAATGCCTTTTATATATAGACTAGTGATTATATCAACAACTTGATTGATCTGTGATATACTAATCTAAACATGCAATCATTCCAAATTAAACTTCTGTCAGGCACAAGAAATCAGGAGCTAGGATAAAGTTCAAAAGCACTAAAAGTTTATTTCATGTTATTTATACACAAGAACTTAATCTACTAACAGTCAAGACAAATTGGTGCCAGATAAGAGCCAACAGATTTCAAGGGGAGCTGGACTTAGGTCTCTTACGAGGGTGTAATGACTCCAAACTGATGATGTATTGGACCCCACCCCACCTTTGGGCTCACCCTGGACATCTCCTATAGCTGCCCTTCCTTGTAGAGCCCACCCATCTTCAGTTTTCTCAGCAATGTAAAAGAAAATATGAGCCCAAATCAAGACTGGATTGGAGCTAATTATAGTGCTATATATTATTCTGCTGAGCTATCCAATAGTGTTTAGAAGAAACTTTCTAGAGTGTGTTTTGAACCATTCCAAGCACAATACTTCAAAAAATGTCCTACCCGGGTGCAAAATTGCTGCCCTTGGGCATAAGATGTGCTTTTTCAAAAATTTTGGAAATGTTTCATGTTTATAGTAATGTGTCATATATTCTGTTTTGAGCATGAAACAGATGATTTCATACTCAAAACATTTTCATACTCAAAATACAAATTGTCCATTATTTTAAAGCTTTCCTAGTCCAGTGTCTCCAGAGATGTGGGCTTAATGCATGATGAGAGGCTATACTATTCTGAATTCTGAGAACTGTAGTACCACCATACCTGGAGGCATCAATTGGGGAAGGCTAAAAAAAGTTTAAATAAAAGGTAAAGGTTTCCCCTATCCAATTGTGTCTCACTCTAGGGTGCGGTGCTCATCTACATTTCCTAGCTGTGAGAGCTAGCATAGTCCGAAGATGCTTCCGTGGTCATGTGGCAAGCATGATTATATGCTTAAGTAAATTTAGATTATTTCTTCAGCCCACTGGATCTCCACTGAAGTAAAAGTTAATCTAACTCTATTAATGCCATTTTCTTTATTCTTACTTACTTTCAGACTATCAAAACTATCCAGGTCAATTTAAAGGAAGAAGTAATCTATTACAAGTTTAAAACATCCTTTTTTGACATATTTGTAAGTATTTTACTGTAATTTTTTTTAAAAGTAGGGGTTTTTTTGCCTGGGCAAAAATAATTTACATGGCTGCTAAATAATTCACATGGCTATTAAAACATGTCAGCTATTGCATTTTGTAGAATTATTTTTCAGATTTTTCCCCCAAAACCTTCCTATACTTCCAGCAGTTTACACAGTTTTCTATTAATTTAGTTCACTCAGAAATAATTGTGTTGTTTTATATTTCTCAGAACATCATCATTGTTCATAAATATTTTGTATGTTCCTTTTTCATTAGCTCTTGGCTTTTTTCCGGTTCTCGGTGCTACTTCTTGCATATGCTGTTTTTAAACTCCGTCATTGGTGGGTTATAGCGGTAAGAGAACATTATTTGCAAAATATGCTTAATTATATAACTTTGTAGCTTCGCAATCTGCTTTTGTTAATGGATTTTCTTTTTTCTTTCTCCTCTCCTCTTCATCCCCAAGATCACTACATTGGTGTGCAGCACTTTCCTGATAGTGAAAGTTATCTCCTCAGAAGTGAGTTCATGAAAAAAATGGGTTCTATCTGAAATTTTGCAGCCACCTTTCTAATGGTTGGAGCATGTTAAAATATCCTATATTAGCTCATGGGAATTCAGTTCATCATTAAAATTCCAGTGGTGGTAATGGGATTGGAGGTGCAAAAGTGTGCTTACAAATGAAATACCTTATCCATAACAACTGATCTTCCAAGATGGTGAATAATAGTCTTTAAGGAAAACTTCAACTTCATTAAGCTAACACTCTCCAAATGTGTTGCTGTAATTCCCATACACTGTAGGTCAGCGGTTCTCAACCTGTGGGTCGCGACCCCATTTGGGGTCGAACGACCATTTCACGGGGGTCGCCAAACAACGCAGTCCGCCATTTTTTCCCCTTTTCCTTAGCTGTGCTACTCCCTCTTATTCTATTGGCTTTTGAAAGCCAATAGAATACACTCTCTTGAATAGAGTCTAATTCTATTGGCTTTCAAAAGCCAATAGGAATTGTCCAGGCTGTCTCCGCCCTGCTGAGCCCGCCAAAAGTCCCAGTCTGCAAACGGTGCTGCAAGTTGTCTGCAGCGAAGGCGAGCTCTCCGGAAGTTTCCACCCCTCCCTGCTGAGCAACTACTAAAACTGTAAGTAAAAGAGGGCCAGAGGTGGGAGGCCGGCGGGCGCAGGGAGGGTTTTTGGCGTGCGTGGGGCCCGGCGGGTTTTTTACCTCACTTGGGCTGGGCCAACTGGTGGCCCAGCCCGTGGTCACCCTGCACCATCGCTGCTCCGGCCCCCCAGGAGCGCCTGGGCCTGCCTGCCGCCGCCCCAAACAGGCGGCTGCGAAGGTAAGGCTAGCGGGGCAGTGGCGGGTGCAGGGAGGGTTTTTGGTGCGCGTGGGGCCCGGCGGGTGTCTTACCTCCCTTGGGCTGGGCCAGCTGGTGGCCCAGCCCGTGGTCGCCCTGCGCTGTCGCCGCCGTGGCTGCCCAGGAGCACCTGGGCCTGCCTGCCGCTGCCCCAAACGGGCGGCGGCCTACGCCTTGGCCGGCGCAGGGGGCAGCACCACGCATGTGCGGCGTAAAGGGCAGCACCACGCATGTGCGGCGCAAAGGGCAGTACCACGCATGCGCGGCGCAGGGGATAGCACCACGCATGCGCGGCGTAGGGAGTAGCACCACGCATGCGCAACGCTTGACAGGTCGTGGTCACGGCCTGAAAAAGGTTGAGAACCGCTGCTGTAGGTAGTCCATATTTAGTGATTACTAAGTGAAATTGCAATGGGACTTATGATCTTATTTCAGCTTTCCTTAGCAAACTTGTAAAGATCATAAATATGAGGACTGATCATAAAGTAATTTTTTCATCACCATCACAACTGCAAACAGTGTTAAATGAGGCAGTCACTATATGAAGTCTAGCTGTAGACAGCAGTCATTGTGTCTGAAGTGTATGACAGTTCTAAGTCCAACCCAACTGGAAAAACTATAATAAGTAATCTCCAATACGTGCCTTGAAATTTATCTCCTTTTTTTCTTTTTCTTCATGCAACAGCTGCTGATCAAAGGAGCATTTGGCTATCTTTTGCCTATCGTTTCCTTTGTCCTTGCCTGGCTAGAAACATGGTTTTTGGATTTCAAAGTCTTGCCACAGGAGATAGAGGAAGAACAATGTGAGTCTGCTTATCCGGTGAGGGTAGGAATGTCTGATAAAGTTGTTCTTCCACCTATTAAAATGGTGTTATCAGTTTTTTTGGTGAGGTATTCTAACCAGAGACTTCCTTGTAGAATTCAGGGAAGCATTTGCTACTTTAGATTCAATATCTTGTAAGACTTTTTGTTTTTTTTTAATAAGCTACCTCTTTCCTATAAGTAGAAGGAGGTTGGAATTTACCCATGACAAATCCTTTCTTTGTGTCTCATTTTATCTGTCTCATTTTATTTTTATTGCAAAAAAAATTGTGAAGATGGCGGGACTAAGACATCATCTTTAATCTAAAAACATAACCTAGAGACCGCTTAGATGAAAAAAGCGCTCTATTGGTTTAAGCAATTGCTTTTTAGATGTGACAGGCAGAGAGACCAAGCTGAAAAGTTATGGTAGCTTGGCCAGCTGTTATACAGGAGAGAGAGAGAGGGAGGGAGGGAGAGGGAGAGGGAGGGAGGGAGAGGAGAGAGAGAGAGAGAGAGAGAGAGAGAGAGAGAGAGAGAGAGAGAGAGAGAGAGAGAGAGAGAGAGAGAGAGAGAGAGAGAGAGAACTTAAAAAAATATTAATAGTAACTTTCACCCTGATGATGGCATCATCATATAAAATGTTGCTTGACAGAATGTAGAATATAAGAACATAAAGAACATAAGAAGAGCCATGCTGAATCAGGCCAAAGCCCATCGAGTCCAGCATTCTGTGTCACACAGTGGCCCACCAATTGTACATGGGGATCTTGAGCAGAAAGAGAAGGCAAAACCCTCCCTTTCCCTTGACCCCCAACAAATGGTACTCAAGGGAATCCTGCCTGCCTCAACCAACATAGAGGCGGCACATGGACATCCGTTTTAATAACCACCGATACACTTGGCATCCATGAATTTGTCTAACCCTGCCTTGAAGCTATCAAGGCTGACAGCTGTCACGAATACATTTGTTTGTAGTATTTGACAGAATTCTCAATTGCTAGATCAGTGAACAGTCAGACAGACCACTATGTTTTCCTAAAACTCTTCATCACTGTTTGCTAATCTGAATTGAAAGGACAAATTTTTAATTTTCACTCTTATTTGCTTTTTATTCTTACACAGATCTTCCATCAAGATTAAGTCAGGCCTTCATTAGACCAGTCTCTCCTAATTAGGCACTAGATTTTTATCTTTCTCACCAGTGAACAATGAAAAATTGATCGACCTTCCTGACTCTTTCCGCTTCACCTGGGCTTCAATGAAAGTTATAATCCCAGTTTGTGAAATAATCTAATTTCTAAGAAGATTGGTCACTATTTTCAAATGTCATTTTCCCTTTCATTCAGTAGGCTTTCTCATGTCATATATGGTTTGTGTAGATTGAGCAACAAGTGCCACAAGATAATGACTAAGCCAACCAATTTTTCTTTTCTTTTCAGGGTATGTGGCAGCTCAGGCTGCTTTGTCCCGAGGACCACTCTTTTATTCAGGAGCACTTTCAGATGGCCAGTTCTACTCCCCTCCAGAATCTGTTGCAGGTGACTGATATTTCCTCCTCTCAAACACTTGTTAACCAACCTTCTATATGATGCATTTAAGAGTAGGCCTGAAGGAGAATATGGAAGTTATAAATTCACACATGATATTCACATGATTTCTCTTTTGTGAACTGCAATCCCTTTTGTCTTAATAGCTGATAAGAATATGATAAGGCTCTTTCTCTTGTCTGATAATGAAAACTCATAAAGGATCAGACATAAAAAGCACAGTTTTTACATCCTAGGTATGTTTTAGCACCTATTTCCTAACACACTAGTGTGCTTCCAGCAGGTAAAGTCTGCTAGGAACTCCAATTATTATTTACACAGAAAATTGCCCAGTGGGTTTTTCACAATTTAAATGTGTCCAGGCTATACCTAAGCTCAGCAAAATTAGATGAGAAATTGATGCACATTTATGGGAACATTTGATTCATGGCATAGAATTATCTAATCTGCAGGTCTTCTTGCAGAAGACATGAATCACATTTTAGGCCTGCCTCCTTTCAGTTGTAAGACAAACCATTAATTCATTCAGAAACCAAGAAGGATTAGTTTTTCTTAGGGTTAGCAGTTTTTATACCTCAATATGTTCTAAAAGCAAACTCATGACTAAGTAACCCAAACTGGAATTTAAATATTTAGAGTACATAACAGGAAATACCTAGAGTTCCCTATTTTGTTTTGTTTTTTCCCCCAGAATGGTTGGGATTGTCAAGGAATTTTAGATCTAGAAATGCTTCTTCCTACTTTACACATAATACTTTACACATAATATCCAAATGTGTAACTATTTATTTTTTTTATCTCTAATGCAGGATCAGATGAGTCAGATGAAGAAGTTATGGGGAAAAGGGCAATAACTGATGAGGTATGCTTCAATATAGCAGAATCCTTGGGGCTGTCATATTTTGGAATATATTTTTCTGTTTTCATATAATGTAATGTATGCTAGTATTGTTTACAATAAATGTATTTGCTTTTCTGTTGCGTGTCCAGTCTAAATAGTACAATGGAACTGAAACAGAAGCAAAAGTTTAGTCAAGCAAAAATACAATAGTGGGTAGCAACCCATAATAGTAATGGAAAAGAATCAGGTGTCATTTAATAATGCCACCTCATCCATCTATATCCTGCTTTGAAGGTGTATAAATCCCTTTATTCATCTTTTCAATTCATACACAGCTAAAAAAAATGTGATGGGTCTCTAAAATATCCAAGGAAATATTTCCCAGGACAGGTGCTCAAATGTATTTGTGGGTTCTACTCTGAGATAGCTCAGCATTTATCACAGATAGATATTTATCCAAATACTGTGCTTGGAAGATCTTCCAGAATAGTCATAGTGATCAGATGTTATATCTGCACAACTGTTTTGTGTAGGTCTATGCAAACAGTATATTAAAATTATATTTTATTTATATTAACTTCATACAAATTTTGTAAGTAAGGTAGTATCTTACTTCTCCTTGGAGAAACCCATGGCTTTCAGAAAAATCTGAAAATTCTTCTGTTTTTTGACGAATATGCTTCCCTAAAGCACAGCATCAAAGCTTTATCAGGGATTGAATCTTTCCTGCAGAAATTTCAACAGTCACTATGCATCCTAGACCATGGGTAAGAATTGTCTTGGGCTACATATAAAATATATAATATACGTAATGTATATAAACCACACAATCCTGTTAAAAGTTTATGATCTTGTGGGGCCGCATAATAAACCACTGGATGGACATGCCTATCCTAGACTTATTAGAAAAATCCACTTGTCTCTTGTTCTTGTTTCTTGCTACCCACCAGGGGGCAGAATTATTCTGTCTAATTTCTACCAACTTCTCAAAGAAGCTCTATTCCAGTTTTTGGTATAATCGTAGCATCCTGATCCTTTTTGTGATATGGACTAATGATTTGTATTTGCTTCCCTGAATGACTTAAGTTTTTTTTTTTAGTATTGGGAGAAATAAAACAGCAGAGATGGTAGGATGGTGCTGATTTAGCTTGGGAGAGAAGCTTTTGAAAAATGTGTAGGGCATAAAGGCTGGGTTTGCTTATTCTGACTGTTGAAGCAATAGGTGTGACACCTGATTTTTTTTTAAAATGTAAGTCATGCAACTATGGTAATATTTAAAATGATCATATGGTTAGAGTTCTGTTTTCAAGGAAACCCCCACTTGTATTTAAAAGATTTTGCAATAACTAAAATATTTAAAATGACAGGACACTTGTTTGGGTATTCAAAAATATTAATGTGAGGCTTGGAAATCACATAAAATTCAGAATACTTTTCAAGTCTCTTTAAACAGTACTACTGAATATTTGTGGAAAGATTGCTGAAAATTAACAAATATTTAACTCACTGAAAATAAAATAAAGAAAGCAGACAATTTTTTTTCTAATATAACCTGGGGGAAGGGAGAGAGATTGTCTTTAAATTCAATTTGAATTTCGGACAAAATTTGGCTATTTGGAGATTAAAAATACAACAAAACTATTATGTATAGCTTAGAATAAGTAGAACAAAAGTTTTCATTTATTTATTAAATTTATATGTCACCCATCTTATTATCCAAAGCAACTCTGGGCAGCTTGGTTCCTTCCCACCAACGGTTAAAAAAACAGCCAAATCTCCAAACTAGGGAAGACAAGAAGAAAGACAAGTGATTGCAAATTATCTCCACTATGTATTTCCATACAGATGCTCAGCCCAGATTACAGCCCTAGCTTGTCAAAACATGACGGTTTCTGGCTTTTAAAAGAGTACTTAACTCCTAAGACCAATCAGCCTGACATCAGTACCGGAGAAGATCTTGGAAAAGATAATCAAGCAACAAATCTGTGAACACCTAGAAGCAAACAAGATTATAACCAATAGCCAACATGGGTGGGTCAAAAACAGATCATACCAAACAAATCTTATTTTATTGTTCAACACAGTGACCAAATTAGTTAATCAGTGAAATGCTGTGGACATAGTATACTTAAATTTCAGTAAAGTATTTGATAAAGTAGGCTACAACTTACAAGGATTTGTAACTGGCTGAAAAATTGTATTCAACATGTCCTCAACGGAACTACATCTATATGGAGGGAAGTAAGCAGTGGAGTACCCCAAGAGTCCGTTTTAGGCCAAGTATTCTTCAATATCTTCATAATCTAGATGAGGGAATTGAAGGGGAATTCATCAAATTTGCAGATGGCACTTAGCTGGCAGAAATAGTCAACACCCCAGAAGACAAGCTTAAGATCCAAAGAGATCTTAACAGACTTGGGCTCTGTCTAACGCAATGAAATTCAATGTAGATAAAAGTAAGGTTTTACCCTTTGATAAGAAAAACCAACTGTATCAGTATAGATTAGGTGAAACTTGGCTTAATGTCAGTGACTGTGAGAGGGATCTTGGAGTCCTAATGGACAATCAAATATGAGCCAACTGTGCAATAGACAGCCAAAAAAGCCAATGCAATCCTAGGCTGCATTAATAGAGGGATAGAATCAAGATTACATGAAGTTCTAATACTGCTTTACAAAGCCTTAGTGCCACACTTGGAATACTGCATCCATTTCTGGTCACCACAATACAAAAAAGATGTTGAGACTCTGGAAAGAGTGCACAGAAGAGCAAAACAAAATGATTAGGGGTCTGGAGGCTAAGAACAGTTACAGGAATTGGGTATGTTTAGTCTAATGAAGGACTAGGAGGGACATGATAGCACTGTTCTAATATTTGAGCAGCGCCTACAAAGACAGGGGGATCAAACTATTTTCCAAAGCATCAAAAGATAGGATAAGAAACAGGCTGGAAACTAACCAAGGAGAGAAGCAATCTAGAACTAAGGAGACATTTCCTAATGTTGAGAGCAATTAACGAAAAGAATAGCTTGCTTTCGGAGGTGGGTGCTCCATCACTGAAGGCTTTCAAAAAGAGACTGGGCAATCATTTGTCTGAAATGATATAGGGTCTTCTGCTCGAGCAGGGGGTTGAATTAGAAGACCTCCAGCTCTATTCTATGTTCTACATTCTTGTTTTCAAGAAAGCTGATTTTTATACTGATTCAGTATAAAGAGTTCCATCTTTCATTCATCCTGAAATGGTACCTGTCAGTAGAATTTGATTACTTTGACCTCGGGAACAGCATGGGGGGGGATACAGAGTGCAGATGGTAAATAAAGGGATGTCTGTTTGGTGCTGCGTGTAGCCAAGAGTATCTTCTGGTATCATACTAGATTAAGTTAAGTCTTGATCTAATGAACTTGAGATAGCAGCATCTGCTGAATTTAAAAAGAATTATATGTAGCTTAAGTTGTGTTTCATATTTTGGCCTAGGAGAGAGAATATGTCCGGCAAGGCAAAGTAGCAATGGAGGTAATGGATCAGATCTTAGCCCAAGAAGAAAACTGGATTTTTGAGAAATGCACAGTAAGTCTATAGTTTTGAGTAACTGCTGGCTACAAATCCTAGAACCAGTCATGTCACCTGGAAATGGCACTATTTGATTTAGAAAAAGCAGTGCTGAAGTTTTGTGATGGTCTCTGTATTGCTATGGTATTACCTGGTGCAGGATCAATACTTTATCATTTTTGCATTGAGACTTCTCAAATAAGTTTTAATAAGGACTCAATATCCTATATCCTCCTGCCTCTTTGGTTTCAGTTTTTACGAATTTTGCTGTAGACCAAAATTTAAGTTAAAAATTATAATAATGAGGACCTGCTGAATAATTTGAGGGAGAAAAATTTTCTTCCCAGTTGCTGCTCAACCCCAGAGGCAGAACTTTCTGCTCATCCTGCATTCTAAATTGAGAAAAGGAAGAAGTTGAACCATGGAGACCCAACAATTGTACCAGAGGGGGAGAATGCTTGTGCAGAATGTATGGTTTCATGTAGGCTATGTAAGGCTTTTGCAGGATTCTTTTTCATAGAAGTAAAATCTGAGCGTAACTGCCTGTAATCAATATTTATCAAAGCAAAATAAGGATAGCAGTAGCATAGCAGACTTATATACCACTTCATAGTGCTTTACAATACTTTCTGGGAGGTTTACAATGTCAGCATATTGCCCCCAACAATCTGGGTCCTCATTTTACCAACCTCAGAAAGATGATGAGTTAACCTTGAGCCGGTCAGGATTGAACTCCTGGCTGTGGGCAGAATTTCAGAATACTGCATTCTAAATGCACTATCAGAGATACACAGTATATAATGGGTTAACAGTGACAGTTTATCTCAATTCACTTGGCACTAAATTCTTGATGGAAGAACAAAACATTCCTGTGGATACAGTGGATATAAAAAGTCTATACACCTTTGTTAAACTGACAGGTTTTGGAGATGTAAAAAGAAATCAAACTAAGATTAATCACTTGAGAATTTTTTCCACCTTGAATACAACATATAAGTTGTACAATTCAGTTGAAAAACAAACTGAAGTTTTTCAGGAGGAAAAAATAAAAAACTTAATATGGTTGCATAAGTATATAAGTAGGGATGTAGCTGTGTTTATTTATTTATTTATTTATTCGGATTTGTATGCCGCTCCTCTCCGAAGACTCGGAGTGGCTCACAACATATATATAAAAACAATTGCAACAAATCCAAACAACATTAAAAATACAAACCCCATACATACTCATCAATCACACCACAATCAACAATCATCCTCAGGCCTGCCGGCAGAGGTAGGTTTTTAAATTCTTTCGGAAGGCCAGGAGGGTCGGAGAAACGCGGACTTCAGGAGGTAGTTGGTTCCAGAGGGTGGGCGCCGCAACAGAGAAAGCCCTCCCCCTAGGGCCCGCCAGATGACATTGTTTCGTTGACGGGACCTGGAGGAGGTCGACCCTGTGCGCTCTCACCGGTCGTAGAGAAGTATGTGGCAGAAGGCGGTCCCATAACCAATGATATTCAGATTGATATTAAATAGTAGTCAATACACCCCTGTCCTCAATTAAAATGACTCTGATCAAGCCCTATAAGGTTTAGCTGTTCTACTAGGATTTTTCTGAATTTACTCAGTTGCCTCTTACAGCCAAAGCCATGGTCTCCAAAGGGTTTATAATGCATTGAAGAGATCTCATTATTGGAAGGTATCACTCAGGATAAAGATTCAAAAAAATTCACACATTGGATATACCATGGGACATAGTGAAGACTGTCATCAACAAGTAGAGAAAATATGACACACCAGTGACATTACCAAGAACTAGATGTCCCTCCAAAGAAAACACAACAAGAAAACTAGTCTGAGGAGCTGCCAAGAGGACTACAGCAGTATTAAAGAAGCTGCAGGATTGATTCTGTATTACTATGACAACAATCTTCCATATTTACCATATGCCTGGGCTGTGGGATAGGGTGGCAAGAAAGAAGCCTTTTTTTACAAAGAAAAATATCCGAGCCTGGCTATATTTTCCAAAACCTATAGTACATCAAGTCTGACAAAAGCATATTGCAAAATGTATTATAGTCTGATGAGACCAAGGTTGACCTTTATGGTCATAGTTCCAAAAAGTATGTTTAGTGCAAAAACAACACTGCAGCATTGATAATACATCATACTACATTGAAGCATGAAGGTGGGATTTTCATGCTTTGATGCTGCTTTTCTTCAGTTGAAACTGGGGCTTTAGTCAAGATGGAGGAATTATGAATAGTTCCAAATATCACTCAATTTTGGCACAAAGCCTTCAGGCTTCTGCTAAAATGCTGAAGATGAAGAGGAATAACACCTTTACAACAATGACTCAAAGCATATCTCCAAATCAACAAAAGAATGGTTTCATTAGAAGAAAATCAAAGTTTTGGAAGAGCCCAGCAGAGCCCAGATCTGAATCCAATTGAAACTCTGTGGGGTGACCTGAAGAGGTCTGTGCACAGGAGATTCCCCATGCAATCTTAGCAGATTTGGAGCACTTTTGCAAAGAAGAATGGACAAAAGATTCCCAAGGTAAGCTGATGGGCTCCCACCCCAAAATGCTGTCATTTTTGATTGAACGCTGTCATAAAATCAAAAGATCTTTCAACAAGATAATTAGTTTTTGTAAGTTTTTTGTTTTTTCTCCCTGAATTAAGTTTATTTTTCAATTGACTTGTACAGCTTATATGTTATGTTAGAGATAGAAAAATTCGAAAGTGATTTAATTTGGTCTGCTTTTTTCCGTCTCAAAACCCTGACATTTTAACAGGAGTGTATAGACATTTTACATCCACTGAAAGCCATAGTTTAAATAGTTATACCTAGTCCCTGTTTTTTGTACTTCTGCTGAATCACTACAGCCTCTGAGATTAATCAAGAATGCTGTCTTAAGTAATTCATCTGTTGCCAAATTAGGCCAGCCAGAGCATATTCTAAGAGGCTTCTTGGTGGCTTCACTCTGAACTGGGTGCTGAGTACTCCCTGGGCTAGATAATTTACAGAAGCAGTGGAAGTTGTTAGACTGGCAGTTGGTGAATCAGGTAGACAAGCTAGTATAACTTTGTGAAGGGTCAAGTCTTGGAGCCAGCTCAGTTAATAAAAAAGTGGTGGATGGGGGCGGAGTGTGCTGCAATCCTCAAAATTTTCAGTAAAAGGGCAAATGTTGAACTCATGTGACTTTAATACCTCTTGTGCAGGAATTTGGGGATACAATTCATTTTCTCGAAATGCCATTCTATGGCAAGGTTTTCATCCTAAAGGTAAGGTGCCTTTCAGCTTTCTTCTAAGCTTTCCATCCATTTTTCCTTTCCTTTCCTTTCCTACACCTTTTTTTTAAAGTGGAGGGAGTAGAATGGGCAGATACAATCTCTGTTTTGAAAGAGATGCTTTTTGAGTGACTGGAGGGGAATATACTGTGGGGCAATAGCTTGCTGCCCTGTCCTACAATATTTCTTTTTTGTGTCTAGCTGGTATTTCATTCTTTCCAGCTCTTCTCCCAATAGTTTTGTTTGTTTGAGAGATTTTAAATTGAGGTATGGAGGCATTTCAACTCCCATCAGGTCTGGCTTACGTGACTATCAATTAGGGATGAGATGAGTTTGAACTTCACAGCCTCTGAGGATCACATGGGTCTCAAATGAAAATTATTTTTCCAGACTTGGGGTGTTTAACTGTTTGAGCTCATCCTTCAGTTAACTGACTAGTTAATTTTACCCTATGTTACAAGTGTTTCTGTGGGAAGAGACTTTGCAGTGTAACCTGTGTCCCTCATTTGCAGGCTATTCTACAATGTCCGGCAGAGTTAGTATACCAAGAGCTGATTCTCCAACCAGAGAAAATGGTCTTATGGAATAAAACTTTGCTAGCATGCCACGTAAGTCTTTCCAGACAGATTTATAACCAAAAGTTATTCTTCACTTATCACTAACATTATTTGTACTATTTTTATCTCTCTAATATGCCAAGCTGAAATTCTGTACTATATGTGGCTCTTCTTGCTGTGAACTGTTATCTGCAGGAAATGACTGAGAGAGGAAGAGGGATGATTTTTAGGCTTTTAGGTTTCTTATTTTATTTTGGGCTTTTCTTTTCAATTGTTATTAATCAGAAGTGCAGCATACTTGCTCATCCTTTTGTTTGCTAAAGACACTTTTGCTGTTTGATGACACTTGCATGAGCATTTCACATTAGGATTGAAAGATTCAAAAACACAGATTTCCCCCCTCCCCAATTAATGCATAATTTAAAATTTTTAGAATAAATATGTATAATATTTATAAAATAAGAGGATCTTTGAACTGCTACAGAGTTACCCAGGATTTGCTACTTCAATTTCATTTTTCTATCCGTTGGTTTCTGCCAACAGCAAGTGTTTTTCTGCTTTATTTAATGACAAAAGCCTATTGCTTTCCCTTAGTCTTGTACTCTCCAAATATATTGGCTCAGAATTTCTTTTGTTACCAGATTAAATATATGGATGGTTACAGTACCAATCAGTGATACTGTTTTTCTTCTGTGTAAATATGGACGTTATTTTTATGAACATACCTGAAAATAATCAACATTGTTCTGATTTCTTCACAAGTCAAAATTCCTTTACAAAGAAATTATGCCAAGGAAATACTCTATAAACTAGCTTATGTTGGCAGAAGTGGGAAAACATTCTGTTTTCTTACCAGATCTTGGAACGGATTGATGATAACACAACCGTATCCTATGATGTAGCAGCTGGTGCCGCAGCAGGTGTTGTCTCGCCTAGGTAAGTTCTGATTTCAGACTATATTTTTCACTATCTATTTCGTTTCAATGAACTGATGTATCATATGTGCTCTCTATACAAATCAGAGATTTTGTAAATGTGCGTCGGATTGAGAGAAGAAGAGACCGGTACATTTCATCAGGGGTGGCAACAATTCACAGCTTGCGCCCTCCTACTTCCAAATACGTCAGGTATGAAAATCTTATTGTTGTCCTATATCATCCAAGGAGCCATTTCCAACACACAGGTAGGCAAAGGCAGATTTTTTTTAATTATAAAGCTTTTAGTTATTGTCTGCATTGGCAGAGAAATAAATATACTATAGAGCTTCCTATATAGTAGCATTTTCTGAGCAATTAGTTTGCTTTTGGCCTCCAGCTGTAGTAAGAGGAAATAATTTATTGTTCATAATAATTGTAAATAATCTAGGAACATTCTTGGATGTAAGCAGAATTGTAAGCTAGCAGCTTATACATACTTGGGGACTCTCCAGTATGTATGTCAAGTCTTTTTATTTTTAAATTTATTTGCTGCCCATCTCATTTCAAAGCAACTGTGAGTAGCTTACAATATAAAAACATTAATCTAATCAAATATGAGTTTACCCAAAATAAATCAAAATACAAACAATAAAATCATTGTACAAGCTAGAGAAGGAGGGAGCTGGATGCACAGGAGGGGAGAGAGGGGATTAACTCTTAATTAATCATCCACCTGCAGTTTGAAGTGCCCCCATTGGGGACCCAAGCCATCTGGCAGAATGAGGTCTTAAAAGCTCTTACAGAAAGTCAGCAGGGTGGGAGCCAGTCTCATCTCAGAGGGTATGATATTTCAAAGGGTAGGAGCTACGGCAGAGAAGACTCTTCTCCTGGACTTTGCCAGCCAAAATTCCTTGACTGAGGAATCCGCATTATGCTCCCTATGCCTTACTTTGATCAAAGAGCAGCAAAGCATACATAAGCATATTTGTAAGATACAGACCAATTAAAATACAGAGAGAGAGAGAGAGAATGAGAATGAATCTAGGCTGAGTGACTTCCAGAACTGTGGAATGTTAAGCATCTATACTCCAATAGCCAATGATGGCTGGGAGTGACAGCAATTATAGACCAGCACAGTATAGTAAGTAATTGGCCATGTAATCTCAAATATTTATACCATTGTTATTTGTCTCATGTTGTGTTTTGTACTTTTCAAATTGCAAGTAATATATGCAGTGCTTTTTTTCTTAAAAAAAAAAAAAAAGGTGCCGGAACTCACACATGTCACACAACCCGCCTTGCCTACCCTACAAGGTTCCATCCAAAAAGGTGCCGGAAGTCCATTCTGGGCGTTCTATGAGAAAAAAAGCCCTGAGTATATGTGAAAACTTTGAAAACTATTTTTAAAAACAAAAGGTCAAAATTCCCATTCCAGATATTTTCCAAAATTTCTTAAAGGCAGTTGGGCTCATGTTTTGATTATTCTTCCAAGTGAAAAGAAATTTTCAAAATAGATATTTAGGATATCTATAGCACTTCCTTACTCAGATGCCCTGTTCCATTTGTATAGTTAGCTGAAACTTGCTATGATGATGGTTTTGGCCAGATTTAGAGAAAAAGGCAAAATGTTCAGTTTTCTGCTTCCTGGAAGAATAGAAATTTGGAGTTTTTCCTGTATCAACAGGAATTATTGAGTTTCATGTTAGCACTCAAGAAATTCTTGTCTTAAAACAAATGGAATAATCACAGCACTCATCCTTCAGAATAGTTTCTATGGTCTTTTGTGTATGTCTGTAATGAAGGCTGCATGAATAAGACACACCTTCTGACTTTAATGTAGAAGCCACCCCCTGGGATGGTGCATTACAGAGCTTCCCACATAGAAGTATTTTCTGAGCAATCAGTTTGTTTTTGGCCTCCAGATAATGTCTTGTGATGAGCAAACTCCAGTTATGAGCAATTTCCAACAAAGCTTCTTTGTCGTTGTTGCTTTCTGCCTCGGGTGACCAATCAGGGTGTTTTTGTTTACCATCTTTATTTTTCTGAGTAATAGCATTAAAACATCATTGGCCTTTAATTCAAAATTTGTGTAGCAATTGTAAAGATATATGAGAGAGACTGTTCATTTCACATGTCATTGTGCATTATGGGATGTTGTGTATCTTTATCCTGTTCAAGGAAATTGAGTTTCTTTTATTCAAAATGCTCCAGTTAAAAAACAACAGTTTTTTGCATCTGTTATGAAGATACCAATCAGATAAAAACTGGCATCTTTTCACCCATTTCTTTTTTCAGTATTTACATTTGTGGGATATTCCTTGAAGGGCATCTTCTGTTCCTGTGGTTGGTGGCTTGTTCCTAACTAACTTCCCATGAAATACAGCTTACTGATTTAAAAAAAAAGTCAATAAATTTGCAAAATCTTTATGGCCAGTATCACTCACAGCTGCTTTCCCATCCGAAGTAGTTTGGGTGTCATTATCTTTGAAATAGTTGGTGCCCTATTTAGCACTCCATTTATGAAATGTTCCTAAGGAAACTCCAAGCTGGAAGCTTATTACCTAGTTTTCAATAGCTGGAGGTGGGATTGCAGTTGAGCTAATTAATTAATCAATTAATGATTCTAAAAGGGCATCATTAGAAATAAAGGAGTATAATGACAGTGATAATGCCTAATTTGTTTTCATAATGTAAATGTACATTGCCTTGAACTTTTCTGTTCAATAGTTGGTCTGCCATTAAACTAAATTTTATCTTACTTTTTTCTGCTCTATCAGTATATCTCCAACATTATTTATGCTTTTGGCTTTTCTCAGAGCAGAGAATGGCCCAGGAGGTTTCGTTGCCCTGAAATGTCCCACCAATCCAAATCTTTGTACCTTGTTCTGGATACTCAACACAGACCTTAAGGTAAAGCATATTTTATCTTTCTAGGTCTTGATTTTAATACAGGCTTATAATTACAAATTGGTCCATTGTGCTTTACTCTACTTTAATATTTTTCAAAACAACTGGCTGGCTATTACTGCATTGTCTTTGGCTCCTTAGAGCTTGTAGGATACACTGAGCAGAATGTTACATGAATTGTGTAACAACTAGATTCTGTTGCAATACATAGTTTACTTCCTACAGTTTCTAGGAGACATGGTATTATATAAATATCACAGATTAATTCATACATACTTGGGCATTTTGCAAAATGACATCCCACTGATCTTTTTATTCCAACTGGTAACATGAGTCTAAGAGCCATAGTGGTGCAGTGGTTAGAATGCAGTAATGCAGACTAACTTAGCTCATTGCCAGGAGTTCGATCCTTACCACCTCAAGGTTAACTCAGCCTTCCAAGGTTGGTAAAATGAGGACCCGGATTGCTGGGGGCAATATGCTGATTCTGTAAACTGCCTAGAAAGGGCTGTAAAGCACTATGAAGCAGTATATAAGTCTTAAGTGCTATTTCTAAGTGCTATTCTAATTTACAATACAGATATTTTATGACACATAAAATACTTTGCTTACAAATGCTATATAAAATATGAAATTAACAATGTGGGGCTGGACTCAGTTTCCTGCAGTTCCAGGTTAGTTTTGTTTGCAGCAATTCCCACTTTAGAGCTTCATGGGAGAAATTGGTGGTGTTCTTCCTTATCAGAACACACAGTGTTGCCATTTTTAATTTATAATTATTTCCTGGCTTAAAAAATCTGTTGTTACCAGAAGAAATTGGAAGAAGAAATAAAAATAGTGAGAATGTGCTAATTAACTTATGCTCTCTAATAAACAAGCCACCACTATTTTAAGTGAACTCAATAATAGCTCAATTATGCAGTTTCACTCATCACAGTGCTTATATTATTCTAATCTTATGGTTAGAAATGGAACTATATTGTGATGGAAAACTATGATTTGAAGATCAAATGTTATAGATTTCATTTCTAAATATACGACAAAAAGATGTCTGAAATCCTTAAGTTCTGCTTACGGTTAGTGTAGATGAAATTGAAGTAGATGACATAGTTGTACAGAGTAAGTTCCTTGTTTTTGTTCATTTTAAAGAGAGAGCTTAGCCATAGTTTGTGGTTAACCTCATTTACTCAGTAATGCCTCAGGTAAAACGGAAGTTGGATGGCAGAACTGGGAAAGATCTTGCTCTACCTTAGAGGCCACAACTATGTATCAATATTTGATAATTTAACTAGATTAGACTGGAGCAATGAGCATTAGAATATATAAACATTAAGTTGATGTGTTTTGATTTGCTTATTTTGTCCTATAGGGTCGGCTTCCCCGATATCTAATTAATCAAAGCTTGAGTGCCACCATGACAGAATTTATGTTCCACCTGCGTAAGCGGATTATGGATATCACATCAAGATCTAATTCTTAAAACTTGGTTTAACATTCCTTTTGAATGTTCTGTGAAACCATCAAGGCCCAAAGAAATGGATACCTCTTCCTACTAGTTGAAAAAAATATTTAGATGACATTCAGGATAAAAATGAAAAAATGAGCCTGTAGCTGGTGATGTAAATGAATAGACTCAGGAAGATAATCATGTGGGAAGAGGAGATAAGATGGCCGATGGTTCAAATCAGAACATATTGAAAAGAAAAATTAGGAGAAAATCTCTGAGATCTCTTGCTGACGATCAAAGTTAACACTGCAGTTGTTGAGCCATAAGATGTGCCAAATTAATTCATGAACATCATCGCAAAATCCAGTGGCTTAATCTCTTATACTTCTGTCTGTCCCTCTTTTCTTCCTTGACATGGTCATACTATTTCTGACTAGTATAAACTGATAAACACATCCAAGTGTGAAGAGTATCATCAAGTAATCCTGCATATGAAGTGATATGGTTGGAGTGCTGCAGAATAAGACAGATTATTTTCTAATCACTGTTATATCAACTCTGGACCCTCCACTTTCCTAAAGAATGATGTACCCCTTCATGTCAGAGGACTGAATTGCCCAGTGGCGTGACCATAATTTGACTATGTATCCTTGAAGAGGTGATGGTTTCAGGAAATGAAATTCCCACTATCTCCATTGAATACATGGATCAGAATTGTGGTTCAAATTGGAATGTGCCTATCTGGGCTGCTGTTCTAGTTCTATCATGATTTTTTTTTTTTTAGTTTCTTTCCAAGAATGTGAGGAATGTCCCATCTCTATCTGCAGAACTGAACCTTCTATAGTGGCTAACATTTCATAGTTTGACGATGGTCTTCTATCCTCTTGTGAGTTGGCTGGAAGGACTTGCTAATTAAGGCCAAGATTTATATTCTGTATATTCCTAAATGACTTCTTAATCCAGAAACAGTGAATTCCAGCCCTTTTCTTGAAGGATGCATTGTTAAATATAAGAGAAGCTTACTTGAAAACACGTTGTCATCTGCTTCTTTTCTTTGCCCTGACAGCATCATGAGGCATGTGCTGGATTTGTCATAATAATGAATGGACCTTCTTAAGGCAAAGATTGGGGCTAATCCATGGGGATTATGCTTCCTTAAAGTAGATACTTGTGGTCCATCTTCTTCCACCAAAATCTATTTTCATGAAAAATGATTCCTTAATAAATGCAGTTCCTAAGAAGGTTTTAGGATATGAGTCGGACTAGCAGTTCCATCTGTCTTACATATATCTTGCCTATTACTGTTGAAGTAAAACCTTACTGCCTATCATCTCTGGGAATAAGGAAAGTCATAAACAAGAAGCTGCTTCAAAATATTTTTCTTGATTTTTTTTAAGTAACCTGAAGCACCATGAAATATGTGCAAGAGTTTTCATTTCTAAGGATTAGCAATTAATCTTATTTAAATGCCTCCAGTTACTTTTAAACATTCTGATATCATTGGGAAGTGGCTTGTACTTTTTTGTAAATCTGACAGTTTTCTTTGCCTTTACACCTTATTTAAAAAGCCACTTGAATAAAAAAAACATGCTTTTTGCTTCAAATATTTGAGAATTAATCAAATAAAGTAATAATAAAAACTTCACTGTCTGAATGTGTACTTCTTTTGAGCCTGATATGTATCTTTTTACTTTCAGCTCCAAGAGTGTTGGGCATGCTGGGAATTGTACAAGTAGTCCTCGACTTACAACAGTTCATTTAATGATTGTTCAAAGTTACAATGGCACTGAAAAATATGACTTATGACCATTCTTCACAGTTATAACCTTTCCAGCATCTCCATGATCATGTGATCAAAATTCAGATGCTTGGCAGTTGGTTCATAGTTATTACTGTTGTTGTGTCCCAAGTTCATGAGGTCACCATTTGTGACCTTCTCACAAGCAAAATCAATGGGAAAGCCAGGTTCACTTAACAACCAGGTTACTAACATCAATTGCAATGATTCACTTAACAACTGTGGCAAAAAAGACTATACAATGAGGCAAAACTCACTTAACAACAGAAATTTTGGGCTTAATTGTCGTAAGTCAAGGACTACCTATATATTAATTTTGAGCATTTGAAATAAGTTTAGGGCAGACCACAAAGCAAGGAAATAGTTCAGTTTGCTAATCTAATCTAAATTAATCTTTGTTTTTATTATTCTAAATAAGTTTTTGCTTTTCTGTATTATGCAATTAATTGGGTGTTTTATATATAACATGACCCAAAGCATGCTTTTTTATAAGTGCACATGTGTTCTGTTATAATTTATCCTTCAAAAGCATATCTGTGGTTTATTTTATTGCACTTAATCTACTGAGAAAGAAGCAACGGGCCCTTTTGGAATCTTTAAAAAAAACAAAATAAAATGATCTAATGTATAAAATATAGGCCACAAAACTATCTAAATAAATTATTGGCCTTAATGTGGCTATTAGTTCAATTAAGATCAGTTACATATTTTGATACTTCACTTTGTGGCTTACACATGAAAACTTTTTCCTAAAGATAATAGAACTTGCCATCTACTTAATATGACATCCAAATTCAGAATTTCTGTAGGAATGCAGTTTGAAGTTCTAAGGTGCAAACAAGCTGCTTCAAGAATGTTTGTTCAAGCTGTATACTGGCTGATTAAAAGACAGAATTGCCTGAGATTGCGACATGAACCTACAGAAGTTGGAATTGAAACTGATCCAAAGAATGAATAGCGAGAACCATAGAATGAGAAGCTAACTTTTAACCCTGTGCCATTTGAAGTACCTGTTTTAAGCTTACTCGGACTGTCATGAAACAGGCAATGAGTAATTTTTGTTGGCAATTGTCCAACAAATAGGAGGAAGAAATGCATGTGAGTTTTTCTGCCTCAATGCTCAAAGTAGTCATAGCTCTTGAAATGAGAAAAATTTCAATATGTTGGGATTAGAACAGCTGCTATATGTTGGGATAAGAACAGCTGCTTATTAAGAAATAGTCTAGTAAAATATTTAATTATTTATTAATAACATTTTAGTGAAGCCATTTTTCCCTTTAATAGTTAAATGGTTAAAGAAGAAGCTATGGAAGATTATTTCAATATATAATTACTGCAGTTAGATTATTATGTGCAGAGATGGAAATATTCAACACCAATCACTTAGGTTGTTGAAGCTGAATTTGCTACATTTTGCTGAGATTGATAAATTGATTTCTTCAATCTATATTTATTGGTGATTGGAAGCCTTTCATTGGAAGCCTTTTTGCACATAAATGAAGTTGCAATTTATGGGTTTAATGATTAGATTGAATAGATTATAAAAAGAATAATAGGATGTAACTTTAACAATAGGAGTTAAAATATATTTGTATTTATAATTGCTATGAAGAATATCAGAAGCCACATCTTATATCTTTTTTCCCTCTTTCTTTTCTTGCACTTTTGCTTTTTCTTTGCTTTGTTTTTTCATTTCATTTTATTTATGTTAGCCTGTGTTAATTTTTATTTTCTTGTTTAAAAGTCATCTAGGTATAGATAATAAAACAATCCTAAAGCAGATAAATATTCTGACTCCCAAATTAGCCTTATTTAGATCAAAGTTTGTAGCTATTAGAAATGCTCTGAAACATTGACTACATGGAAATCAGAAATTTCATTCATTTCAATTCTATTAAATTCCTACTTTCTGAGCTATAGGGATGTAGAATTCTAAGGTGCATTACATATAAAGCTTATATTAACTCTATTCTAAAATCCAAAATGATTTGCTGATGCTTTGTATATGAACCATAAACTATAGCCTAGGACAAAAAGAAAAAAATATTCCAAACCAATACAGGAATTTAACTGACATCTTCTGTCCTGTCAGCCTCTCTTCTATCTGCTTTTTTTGTAAGTATTTATGGTGATATCACAAAGATATAATCAAAGATCACTTGAAAAAAAATTATTGCGCTTCTCAAGATGTGAAATTTCAAGTGAAGGAATATGATCACATTCTCACATACTATAGCATCCTCATTTTGTTATTGAACCTAGATAACTTTTATTGCAGCCTGACCTCCAGATGACTTGGTGCCTGTATAGGCCAAGATGAAGTGGCCAGGACTGGAAGGTCACCTCTGGAAAGAGACTGGGAAAAGCCTGCTACATTTAAAATATTTGGGTGTTTTTTTTTTCTTTACAAAACTTGAAAAGCTATCAAGGCAGAATATTCTCTTACCTTAGGCATTCTTGCTTGGAGTTAAAAAAAACAACAACACCGAAACCATGCATAATACCAAACAGTATTTTACCTCAGGAATGAAGTTCACTGTTGTTTTGGCAGGCCAGTGTTATGATGGTTGTGAAATGAGTCCATTAGTCTTGGGTTCAAAATATGTTGGATACTTTGTCTTCACAAAATTATAAGGTATCTGACAACTATTCTCTTAATTGTTTGATCCAGAAGTCTTTGGGGACATTAGGAGTTTTGAGTGTCAAGCACTGTCAGAAACTGGCCACCATCTTGTGGAATGACCATTTAAAAACCCATGTTCTAAAAGTCAAATTAATATGGTAATTGCTCACTATTCACCATTCAACTTACATTTTGGGTGGTGAGGTACATTTCCTGACAAGCATGGAGATACACCCTCCTTATATTTTTATTTTCTAATTATATCCATGAAATTTAAGTAAGGTTCATGGCAGCTCTACTATTTTAAAAAATTAAGGGAATAAACAAAATCAAGTCAGGGGCTCCAACTGATACCAGGAGAGATGTCTCTGGATTTATTGTTTCCTAGAGGCACTTTATAATTTAATACTGCTTTAATAGGTCTTGAGGAAGATAACAAAAATGAACTTACTCTTCTTCCCATATAAAAGCCAAATGCCAAGACCACAATATATTATGTTGAATTTTGTATGTTTTGTTCAAACCCTTAAGCTATGAAAGAAACATTTCACATGATCTCTGCTTATGACTGTCAGACAGTATTTAAAGAGAAATATATTAGACTTCTTTGCCTTTTTTTTCAAGTGCAGTTTCTGCTATCTATCATATACTCTGATATTCTAGTTATAGGCATATTTTATAATCTGCAGCTTTTGCAAGTGACATGGATTTCTTGGGCCAAGTATGTTGTTGCTGTTATCACGATGAAGATGAATTAGAGAAGAATTCATTGATCACTGGGTATGTACTTTAACATTTCATAACATCATTGCAATTGTTCACATTTGCATAATTCATATAAAAATCTTTTCCTTTGAAAGTAATACTGGAAAGTTGAGTGTTTAGATCCATCTCCCAAGAGTCTTTTAGTATTGTCCATTCTATTGCTTGTTCCCCTTGTTTTCTGTCACTCTCTAATTTCAGTAGAAGGACAACTTTTGATTCCCTTCCCTATATTATTTATCAATAGTTTCTGCCTGTAAATCTGGCAGGATTGGATGTGCTCTGAGTACATTCATGAAGCAGGGTCACCTAGTGTGGCCTCAGAAGCACGACTTGTGTGTTATGGTGCCTTCCTTATGGAATGACCTCTACCTATAGATAGGATGGCCCCAACCCTGTTGGCCTTCAGGCACTGGGGCCAGGATCTGATAAGTTTGACACCTGGTGGATGATGAATGGATGGAAGTTTTTATTGAGACCTCAGCATAGTTTATTGTAATGTATGATTTATAATGTTATTATATTTTTATTTTGTTTGCTGCCCAGAGTTCCTTTGGGAGATGGGCTACTATATATGTTTGTTTAATAAATAAAAGCAATATTTCTGCAGCCTTGGGGATGTTTGTTTATCTCTTCTGAAACTATCTCTAGGTTTACATGCTGCCGTTTGGGTTGCATAAAGTAATGGCTTGTTATTAGTATAAATAGGACAGCATCTGTGAGTGCTTTTACTTAGCTTCAAGGCAGATTTCTCCTGTTCCTGCTTTCAACAGGATCTGATTTCTTAATCTCTTGAAATTAATTTCATTAAGGTGGCATGTCCAATGTCAAAATATTTTGCTTCATTCTGTATTTGTAAGTTGAATCTAAGTGTTCTTCTTTAATTGTAATTGTAATTTCTTCTAGTTTCCTCTAGTGTCCAACCTTCAAAGTCCTATTCTATCTTTAAAAAAAAATAAATTCAAAGATGTCAGACTTAGCCAAAGAGCAACCAAAGTTCATTTCTTTATCTGATTACATATTAAATCTTGCCAGACTAACCCTACATTACCCTAACCTAATAGATTACCCTGGAAATTTTAGGAGTGTTATCCTAAACCTTGTCCTCTTCCCATGACCCAGTTTTGGGCTGTGTTTGCTTTTACCTCGCACCCCTCCTTGGAATGTGCTCCCTCCTTCCAGGGAGCCCTACTGAGTTACAAAAACATTTTTCAATGGGAAGCATTCTTATGCAATAGTAAATAATTAATTACAAAATTTTAAAGTAAGTTTGTAATTTTCCAAAATTAAAGTTCTAATCACCCGTTTGCTGTTTATTCTAAAATAAAAAATAAAATTGTATTTAAACTTCTTTCACTAACAATTGAAGGAAACTCGTTCAATGTTTTCAGATTTGTTGATCCAAAGCTTCCTAATAGTTGAAAAACAGTTAACAAGCAATTTTCAAAAGTGATTAGAAAAGAAAGTATGTAAACCCTGCATCCTTTTGAAGGTGCTGACCATGATTTGAGCAAACTGGCCATTCCTTCTTCTCCCAGAGCTCTAAACCAGGTAGAGACAGTTGTCTTGTCGTCTCCTCATGAGGAACTGCTGTCTGGAGCACTTGTGGGCAATATCAAATTCTCTCCTAGTCTGTTTTCAGACTTGTTGCCCTGGCTGAGGAATTCTGGGATCCGATATATCTCTAAGTTGCCAAGTTTGAAAAATACTGCTCCAGAGGAATGGTGATGGATTCTCTAGCAAGTGTGAAGCTACACAGTCTGTGAATCACAATTCAGTAGCCATGTCTGAGCCCCAATTCCCAGACAGCTTTGAATATACAGTGAGGGGGAAAATTATTTGATCCCCTGCTGATTTTGTACATTTGCCACTAACAAAGAAATGATCAATCTATAATTTTAATTGTAGGTTTATTTTAACAGTGAGAGACAGAATAATAACAACAACAAAATCTAGAAAAACACATTTCAAAAAAGTTATAGATTGATTTGCATTTTAATGAATGAAATAAGTATTTGATCCCTTCACAAAACATGATTTAGTACTTGTTGGCAATCACAGGTTAGACGTTTCTTTTGTTGGCCACCACACATCTAAGGAGGGATTTTGTCCCACTCCTCTTTGCAGATCTTCTCTTCAAGTCAAGGTTTCAAAGCTGATATTTGGCAGCTCAAACCTTCAGCTCCCTCCACAGATTTTCTATGGGATTAAGGTCTGGAGACTGGCTAGACCATTCCAGGACCTTAACATGCTTCTTCTTGAGCCATTCCTTTGTTGCCTTGGCTATGTTTTGTGAGTCATTGTCATACTCACACATACCCACATTGTCATACCTATCCACGACTCATTTTCAATGCCCTGGCTGAGGGAAGGAGGTTCTCACCCAAGATTTGATGGTACATGGCCCCGTCCATCATCCCTTTGATGCTGTGTTGTCCTGTCCCCTTAGCAGAAAAACACCCCCAAAGCATGTTTCTATCTCCATGATGGAATGGTGTTCTTGGGGTCATAGGCAGCATTCCTCCTCCTCCAAATACGGCGAGTTGAGTTGATACCAACATTTTCACCCAGTTCTCTGAATCATTCAAATGTTCATTGGCAAACTTCAGATGGACCTGGACATGTGCTTTTTTAAGCAGGGGGACCTTGTGGGTGCTGTAGGGTTTCAGTCCTTCATAGTGGTGACTATGGTCCCACCAGCCTTGAGATCACTGACAAGATCCTCCCCATGTAGTTCTGGGCTGATTCCTTACTGTTCTCATGATCATTGAAACTCCACGAGGTGAGATCTTGCATGGAGCCCCAGACTGAGGGAGATTCACAGTTATTTTGTGTTTCTTCCATTTGTGAATAATCGCACTAACTGTTGTCACCATCTCACCAGCTGCTTGGTGATAGTCTTGTAACCCATTCAAGACTTGTGTAGGACTACAATCAGGCCCCTGACATCCTTGGACAGCTCTTTGGTCTTAGCCATGGTGGAGAGTTTGGAATCTGATTGATTGATGGCTACTGTGGACAGATGTCTCTTATACAGGTAACAAACTGAGATTAGGAGCACTTCCTTTAAGAAATTGCAGCTCGTTACCTGTATAAAAGACACCTGGGAGCCACAAATCTTGCTGATTGTATAAAAGGCACCTGGGAGCCAGAAATCTTGCTGATTGATAGGGGATCAAATACTTTACTCATTAAAATGCAAATCAATTTATAACTTTTTTGAAATGTGTTTTTCTGGATTTTTTTTGTTGTTATTTTGTTAAAATAAACCTACCATTAAAATTATAGACTGATCATTTCTTTGTCAATGGGCAACTGTAAAAAATCAGCAGAGGATCAAATAATTTTTTTCCTCACTATATCTGAACACCCAAAGCCCTAATGGAAAGTCTGTGCAAGGCTGTAGCCTTTAAATATTTTGGATGAGATAAATGATATACCATGGAATAGGCTAGGCTAGCGTCTCTAGAACTCCATTATAAACTATTGCTATGGATTCCCCTCACACTGCCATTTAAAACAAAATCTTCAATTTTTTCCATTTTCTGTTGCATTTAAAACAAAACCTTCAATATTTTCCATTTTCTGTTGCAGTGACACATTTCAGTATTTCAATAAGTTACAGAAATGGCGGCAGTCAGAGGCAGCTAACTTGTGGAATGAACCAGCAGACTCTGTTCATGTGGAGCGGGGAGATGATCACGAGCTTCACAAGCTGCTAGAGAAAAGGTCAAAAATGCGCCGTGGGTCAGAGGTAAGTTGCCCACACAGTTGGAGCTCTTTCTTTCATATGGAGCTGAATTTAATGATGTGGAATTCAGCCACATGTAGCTTGATATAGAGGCAGATATAGTGAGTAGTTTCTTGTGTTGTTTCCTCTGTATGAAAGTAGTGAAGTGTGTGTCAAGAATGCTCATAAACAAGAATGCTATTGCTGCCTTGAGCCAAGAAAATAAAGTGATGTAAATGTATAAATTGGTCTTTTTAAGGTTATTCTGAGAATGCTTGTGGCTACATCTAGTTATGGCTGGGTTTGCCATGTTGTCATTCCATGAACTGCTTTGCCCATGACTTCTAGAGCTCATAAATATTAGAAATGTGGTTTTGATTACTCCTCATCCTCAGGGCACTGAAACTAACTAAATAACATGATGCTGTGCAGTGCTATAGAAGGGAGTGGAGAGGGGTATTCAAAATTTTCTACCAAATGGCCATGATTTCACCTGAGAACTGAAACTTTACCTAAACAGACAAGTATTTTATCCTAAAATAGGATATAAAAATAATAAACCAAGCTGAAGATGCATTGCACTTTAAAATGGTCCAGACAGAACTGGGTTATGGAGGTCTTATTGCAAGGGTGTCTGGAGGAAATGGTGTGTGTGTGTGTGTGTGTGTGTGTGTGTGTGTGTGTGTGTGTGTGCGTGCGTGTGTGTGTGTGTGTGTGTGTGTGTGTGTAAATTAAAAAAGATGTTGATCACAGCCATGTAATCCAAGCATGTGTTATATGATTGTGGCTAGCATCTAGATCTTTATGACTTCCCTGTGGACTTGGTACTTGATGGCTTTTATTGCTACAAGCCATATGCTACTAGCAAAACAATCAGGTAGATGGAAGGAGAATGGAAAAAATCTATCCTTTGCTTGACAAAACATCATCAAAAAGGGATAATGATGTCTCTGAAATCTGGATTCATTGTTTAACTGCCATTCTCTTTCTGAGGCTCCTAGTTCACGATTTCAGTACTGACTTCTGAAATCCTGCATAGTTTAGGAGCAGAGTATCTCAAGAAACACATTATGTTTCAATGTGGTTGCTTTTGTCATCTTTGGAGGCACTTCTCCAGAGGTCTCCAAAAAATGGAGCAAAGTGGGTAGCTACAAGGAACAGGTTCTTTGGAGTGACAGCTCCCCCTTGCATTCTGTGGAAGGAAAGTAAAGAAGAGGATGATCAGCACCAAAATGGATGGATTCAATAATAGTGGTGCTGAGTGCATTATTGGAAGACCTGAAAGACAAGGTGAGGGACAGATCATCATGGAGAAAGTCTATTTATGTAGTCACTAAAAGTCATCAATAACTTGATGGCATGTAATAAACAATTGATTGTATTTTTGTTATTTCTTTAAAGAGTAGGTCTAACAATTGTGGTTGAACCAGAAAATTCAATTATTGTGTGGATTAGAAGTAAAAGTATTATTACTGCTCATACCAATCATTTGTTCCTTTTTCCTATACAAATAAGTATAACGATTAATTGTAACCACAATCCTTAAATAAGGGGAGCAGAGATCTTATCTGAGTACAACACATTTGTATTTAAGTGCACATGCATGCCCAAAGCCATTATTTAAAGTTGGAGCTTCAGTGGCATCTCCTTATGTACCCACCTAATTCCACTCTATTTTTTCTCTGTTAAAGATAGTTTTCATGAAGAAAAAGAAAAACCTGATATACTGCAAAACAACACTAGTCTCCAGAATAATTCTAATTCCCAGAAAGTCTTCAGATTATATATAGATCCAAAACTATTCTTGAATGAATAAAAATAGAAAATTACTCTAGCCCAATGCTTACTTTGTATGTGTGTATCTTGGAGACTTAAGAAGGTTGTAAGAATCAACTTCACTGGTTAACTTTCACTGGTATTTCCTGACGGGGTTCAATCATTGTGGTAGCCATGTTGTGAATGGATATATCCCTACGCAACAATTAATTTTGATCGTGCATAATCTATTCTCAAAATATTAATGTGTCCTCTGGTTCCACAAGGTTGGAGATCTCTGTTTTCATGCCTCTGTAAAATCTAGCTGCTCGCACAGACATGCCTTGCCCTCTATAAGAGCATGTATTTTGCTCATCTGTATAGCTTGGGGTTGTTGTTTTTTCCTCTTCTCCTTATTCTGATAAAGGGATACCGACGTTTGAGCTTTGACATCATTGCCCACCGACAGATCCGTCGAAAGGTAAAAGATAGATGGAAACATATCTTGGAAGTCTTAGGTAAGTGTGTTGATAGTGAACATTTTCCTGGTTAGAGGTATCTCTGTCATTAATTTATTTAACTATTGTATAATGTTTTTGACAGGGAGAAGTGCGAATCAGGTATTACACATCAGTCATGCAAGAACAGAAAGGCACCCAAAAAGAGAAGCCACCTTCTGGTTGGTGATTCAATTATAAGGGATGTAAATTTAAGAAAGGACACAGAGGTTTCGAATGAGATCAGGTGTCTTCTAGGTGCTACTGCCAGTAGGGACAAGAAGCGTATTTGTAAAATAATAAAAAATGCCAGCAAGGACTATGATGTGGAGGCTATTGTACATCTTGGCACTAACGATCTGTCCCAAAAAGATGTATTCACTGTGCAGAATGACTTCCAGAGCCTGGGGCAGGAACTTAGCAGAATAGGCTGTACGCTTATTTTTTCAGTGTATAAAGACCAAAATGGAAAAGGCCAGCGTATAGCACAATTCAATATGTGGCTAAAGGAGTGGAGTAAAGGGGAAGGCTTTGGATATATTAGTCACAATGTCAGCAGCTGGTCCAATGAAGAGATGGTTTGCATCCATCAAAGAAAGGACTGAGTTACTTGGCTATAAATTCACAGATTTTCTGGAGGAATATTTAAACTAAACAGCGGGGACAGTGAACTAACTGATACAGAACAACCCTGTCCCCGGCAATCTAAAAATTATAGGGCTATCAGTGCATGTAACATAGATGTGTGTGTGGACAAGAACATCAACCTTGCTGTCAAGCAAAATCAAGCTCTTAATAGCGAGTGCCACACAAAGTGCACTAACCAAATAGGTGGTAAGACATTAGGGGAACTCAGGCACCACACAGGTTATGTAGGAAGTAAACACAGGGTCAGTCATAAAGGACTCAAATGTCTATACACAAATGCACAGAGTATGAACAGCAAACAGGGTGAACTAGAAATTCAAGTTAATGAGGGCAGATATGATATTGTTGCCATAACAGAAATATGGTGGGATGAAACCCACAAATGGAACACACAGCTAGAGGGATTTAAATTATTTAAAAGAAACAGACCAAATAAAAGGGGAGGTGGAGTTGCTCTTTATATAAGAAATAATTACGTCTCTACAGAAATAGAACACAACAATGATGAAAACTGTCCTATGTGGATCAATATAAAAGGGGGGGGGGAAATGACATTGCCATAGGTGTATACTATAGGCCACCCAACCAAACACAGGAAATAGATGAACTTTTTGCTAGTCAGCTAACTAAGGTATGTAGAAAGCACATCACAATAGTAATGGGGGACTTTAACTACCCTGACATCAACTGGGAGACAAACTCTGCACCAAGTGGAAGATCAAACAGATTCCTGACAAACCTAGCAGACAACTTTGTCTCCCAAAAAGTAGAAAAGGGAACTAGGGGATTAGCCATTTTGGACCTAATTCTCACTAACAGATGAAATGAAAGAAGGTGTTGAAACCATAGGAACCTTGGGAGGAAGTGATCGTGCAATATTGGAATTCAACATTATGGAAGCACAAGCAATAGAATACAGTCAAACTAGAGTCTTGGACTTCAAGAGAGCTAATTTCAATGAACTAAGAGAGGGTTTGAGAAGGATTCCATGGATGAGAATCCTCCAGGGGAAAACAACTCAAGAGGCTTGGGAAATTTTGAAAAGTGAGATAATAAAGGCCCAGTCTAGCACAATACCAACAAAGAGGAAAAATAACTCTCAAAAGAAACCAGCATGGCTGCATAAAGAACTCTCTGATCAATTGAAAGATAAAAAGGACAAGTATAGAAAGTGGAAAGAGGGACACATAACTAAGTCAGAATATCAGCAAATAGCCCGAGCCTGCAAAGATGAAGTGAGGAAAGCTAAGGCTCAAAATGAACTAAGGCTTGCAACCAAAGTCAAAAATAACAAAAAAAAGCTTCTTTCAACATGTAAAAAACAAGAAAAAAGTGAAGGAAACGATTGGTCCATTAGTGGGTGAAAGTGGCAAGAAGGTGACAAGCAACAGGGAGAAAGCAGAACTATTTAACTCATTTTTCGCATCTGTCTTTACACAAAGGGAAAAAACAGACCAACCTATCAAAAATAGTGCCATAAAAAACAAAATAGAAATACAAGTTAAGCTAGGCAAGAAAATGGTAAGTGAACACCTGTCCAGCCTAGACGAGTTCAAATCACCAGGACCAGATGGATTACATCTGAAGGTTCTTAAAGAAGTGGCAGATGTGATCTCAGAACCACTGAACTATATTTTTCAAAGATCCTGGAGCACTGGGGAACTACCAGAGGACTGGAAAAGAGCTGATGTAGTTCCCATCTTCAAAAAAAGGGGGGGGAAAGGACCCAGGAAATTATAGACCTATCAGCCTGATCTCAATACCTGGGAAGATTCTGGAAAAGATAATCAAACAACGAATCAGTCATTACTAAAAGCCAACAAGGGTTTGTCAGAAACAGATCATGCCAGACAAATCTTATTGCATTCTTTGACCAAGTGACAAAATTAGTGGACCAAAGGAATGCTGTGGATATAATTTACTTGGATTTCAGTAGGCATTTGACAAAGTAGACCACAACCTACTACTTGAGAAGATAGAAAAATGCTGGTTAGACAGCATCACCACCAGATGGATCCATAGCTGGCTGACCGGCTGTATTCAGCGTGTGGTCCTCAATGGAACCGCATCTACACGGAGGGAAGTGTGTAGTGGGGTGCCCCAGGGCTCTGTTCTGGGCCCAGTGCTCTTCAACATCTTCATCAACGATCTGGACGAGTGGATAGATGGGGAACTCATCAAATTTGCAGACGATACCAAGCTGGCAGGAATAGCCAACACTCCAGAAGACAGGCTTAGGATACAGGAGGATCTGGACAGACTTGAACACTGGGCGCTATCTAACAAAATAAAATTCAATGGTGAAAAAGGTAAGGTTCTACATTTAGGCAAGAAAAACCAAATGCACAGATATAGTATAGGGGGTACCTTGCTCAATAGTAGTAACTGTGAGAAGGATCTCGGAGTCCTAGTGGACAATCACTTAAATATGAGCCAGCAGTGTGCTGCGGCTGCCAAAAAAGCCAACACAGTGCTAGGCTGCATTAACGGAGGGATAGAATCAAGATCAAGTGAAGTATTAATACCACTTTACAATGCCTTGGTAAGGCCACACTTGGAATACTGCATCCAGTTTTGGTCACCACGATGTAAAAAAGATGTTGAGACTCTAGAAAGAGTACAGAGAAGAGCAACAAAGATGATTAGGGGACTGGAGGCTAAAACATATAAGGAACGGTTGCTGGAACTGGGTATGTCTAGTTTAATGAAGAGAAGGACGAGGGGGGGGACATGATAGCAGTGTTCCAATATCTCAGGGGCTGCCACAAAGAAGAGGGAGTCAAGCTATTTTTCAAAACGCCTGAAGGCAGGACAAGAAGCAATGGGTGGAAACTAACCAAAGAGAGAAGCAACCTAGAACTAAGGAGAAACTTCCTGACAGTCAGAACAATTAACCAGTGGAACAACCTGCCTCCAGAAATGGTGAATGCGCCAACACTGGAAGTTTTTAAGCAGAAACTGGACAGCCATTTGTCCGAAATGGTATAGGGTTTCCTGCCTGAGTAGGGGGTTGGACTAGATGACCTCCAAGGTCCCTTCCAACTTTTATCATTATTATTATTATTATTATTATTATTATTATCTTTTATTCTAAAGGAAAATTTAAAAAGTATAGGCAGGACCTCAGATACTGTTTCTGTTGTTTCAGATTTAAATATAAAATACCAGTAAGAATAAGATAAAGGTTGTTTTTTCATTGGCTGAGATATTGTGGGATGTTAACTAATATCAGCAAGTACAATTTGATGCAAAGAATTAAATCTGCCATTGTCTATTGAAAATAATTTTCAATTGGTTGACTGCAATTCTGACAAATAAAAATAAAAAAGTATCTATGGAAAGAAGGCTTCTATGTAGAGCTTTAATCTAACAAAAGTTATTTAAAAATCTAGAGAATTAAATAGAATATATAGAATTTGCCCTTATTATATAGTATTGCAAGGTCTAGTGAACTCAGATAATTGAAACAGCAATTTTCAAAATATTCCAGACCTCAAAATCTGTTAGTTAAAAAAAATCTTGGAATTCCTGATCAACACTCAGAACAATAGTGATTCAAAAGTGATTATCTTTAAGCAAACTTTATCTGTCTGTCTGCTTATCTCTCTCTCTCTCTCTCTCTCTCTCTCTCTCTCTCTCTCTCTCTCTCTCTCTCTCTCTCTCTCTCTCTCTCTCTCTCTCTCTATCTCTCTCGCTCTCTCTCGCTCTCCCCTTAAACTGATATAAAAGAACAATGATTAAGCTGGTATTAGGCCTGGTGGAGGGGGGGGATTCTCCTGCTTCTCAGATGCTAAATTTGGGCCTGCCTGACCAGGAATTTATTGTAGAATTTCCCTCTATTGCCTTGAACCTGTGTCTTTTTAAATCAGGCTTGGCCCCTGGCAACTGCCTGGACTAGTCTCTTCAGTCTTCTAGGGAATGTCTTTCATAAATGGTTTGCCATTGCCCTCTTCCTATGGCTGAAAGAAGTGACTGCACCAAAGTCAGCAAGCAGGTTTCATGCTTAAGACTGGACTAGAACTTGTGGTTCTCCCGTTGAATTTAGAGGGATCTATGCTTCATTCTTGGGTTCTGTAAGACTTCATACAAGTGGAAGATGGAATTGCAGAAATTTCAGCTACACGGGGCTATAAGATTATATCTTGGGGCTAGTCTAGACACTTTCTACCAGTGCTTTTCACTTGTGCTTTCACTGAGCAACATGGCACTGGAATTCTAAGATAGAGCATTTTTTGGACCTTTTCAAATTACAAAAGCCATGCACCACACCCTTCCATCATCTCCCTGGATTAAGGAAGGACATGGAAAACTATTTTTGATTTCAATACGTACGGGAGGATGGCAGATATCATTTCTGGTGCAATTGATTTTCTAATGTTTTCCCTTGCTGTATACTGTACCTGTCTGAACTTTAAGATGATTTTCTGTAACTTGTTTTATGGTAGTTAAAGTTAGATGATTATTGTGCTGTACAAAGGCTTTTTCTTTTGTAGCATATTGATTATAGAGGATCCCTTGGTGTCAGATAAAAGCTTTTTTATATGTTCCAGGATGACTAAATAGTAATTTGAAATTTACTATTTGAAATATCTTTGCATATTTGTTTGAAGATGTATTTTCATATTGACTTCTGTGACAGTACATATAATTACAATAGAGGAAGATCATTTAGTGAATTGCTATGAATATGGGGTTAATAATATTTCCCAATATAGGGTTCAAAGCTGAAACAGATGGCCTACTCACTGTAACTTCCTGTACTTCTTATGAATCTCTCCACAATCCTCAAGAGGCCCGCAGACTCCACACTATCCTGGCTGAACAGACATCAATTTTTGGTCATCATGATGGTGGTCCACCAGAGAGATATCTCTTTGTCCTGGTGAGTAGGGAGAAAACTATAGAAAATATGCTATCCCTACAGTACCATGTTAAAAGAAGCTCTGGATATTATTCACAGCATCATGGAAACTATTTTGGAGGATAAGAACAACAGCTGCATCTCTCCTAATTAATTGAAACTTGATGTAGGTCTTCCCACAATGGTTAACCTAATGTGGAGCAGATGTAAGTTGATTCGTTCTAATGTACTTTGTGGTTCAAAGCCTGGAAAAAAATTTTTTTGAAAGGTAGTCTGAGAAAAAGCAGTCCATTTTAAAGTGGACAAGTGTTAGAAGACATTTGAGGCAACTTTAACAAGAATTACTATTCTGTCACCCCGAGAAGGTTATACGAACAGCAGTAAGAATTAATCTTTAAGCTATCATCAACATAACTGAAATCATTTGTGGAACACACATTATAATCTATACTATATCATACCTTATATATCATTATATATGACATAATATCATTATATTATATCACATTATATCATATATATATATTTATAAAAGGTTAATCCAAAATAGAACAAGAGAAATCTTAGGGTCTTAGTTTAGGCACCCTTTTTGATAGAAAAAGAAAGCAATGAGATATCAAAAGGAAGAAAGAGGCAAACATCGGGTGGTGGGACTAAGAGGAATTCTATTTGCAGTTGCCATTGTCCTGCTTTCAGGATGCTGAGATAGACAAGAGATATTTCTGAGCAGGCCAAAAAAAACAAGATGGTGGCCATGACCTACAATTGAAGCCCCGTCCCTTTTTAAATATACATTACCTGTGCAACTGTTAGCCTGCAAGGCCATTCTCACAGGAAGCCGGATTAGGAGTACTAGCTCTATCATTATTGTAAGGTTACATTAACAGAATTTGGCAAGTACGAAAGTATTTCTCCCTCCTTTCCTTTTACTCTCCAGAAAACTAGGAATGGTTCCTTCTGAAACATTTCCACATACTCCCTCCTTCTGTGGGGTTGATACATCTTTTACATACCAGTTGTCCAGTCTGTAGCTCTCCCTTCTGTCTCACAAAATCATTCCCACATATCCTTACAGCAACACACATAAAAAGGAGCAGGTGTTTGACAATATGATCATCCTCCAATGAGAATAAGATCCTCTAGACCTTTTTGATGCCTTTCCACAGGCACCCCTGGCTTTAGCCACCAGATACATGCTTCAAAACTATGGATGACAAAGACAGAGCAGCAAAGAGTTTTTCTAGATCTCTTTGCTGCCATCTAGTAGCAGAAAGTGAGCATTATTTGGTGGAGAGGATAAATCCTTTATTTTCCAACAATGCCAATGAAATAGTTGTCATGGTTGCACTGTTTCTAACAAGCCATACAGGGAGAGAATTGAGAAGTTGCTAGAAATAGGGCTGTGGCTGCTTGAAGCAGAAGCCCAGAAAAATTTCTTTAAAATTCTCCAAAGCCTTGTCTGGTTCTCCCTAGACCAGGGGTCTTCAAACTTGGCTCTTTTATGACTTGTGGACTTCAACTCCCAGAATTCCTCAGCCAGCATGCCTGGCTGAGGAATTCTGGGAGTTGAAGTCCACAAGTCATAAAAGAGTCAAGTTTGAAGACCCCTGCCCTAGACAATTCATTGAGAAGGTATCTGTCTTGTGAGGCCTGAATGTGGGCCTCCAGAAAAGGAGGGAAAGAATATTTTCTGCTCAGTTTCATTCCAATATCCTCTTTCTCTCTCTTACAAAATGTGGATCTGTCATTTCGATCTTTGCAAATGTAATAATACATTTTTATGTCAATGAAAAAATCACCTTAATTGAACTGATTTTATTGTTTGTTTGTCATTGTGCTTTTATTGTATTAACTGGTAAAAAGTTTGCTCCCAATCCCTCCCTCAACTTCTGCTGATAACTAGACCACATTTTAAAATCAAAAGCTATCTCCTTCAGTTTATTACAAAATAAAATTTGCTTATGCTCTCCCTTTAGGAGAGATTTAAATGGAATTCTTTAATCTCTCTGAAATGTTAATTTTCTTAGACTTGCACCAGGAAACATTTTGAATTTTCTAGATTCCAAAATGAATTCCTTTAAGCATTTTTTGTTCCCCACTCACACCAAAAATGCGGAGGAAACACTGTGAACAGTATTTTAAAAAGTCAAATAATGAAAACTGGCAAAACTAATACTACATTTAACAAATAGTTTGAGAGACCTATCGCTCCAGAACCACTTCAAAAATCTTTATCTCCTTTTGTACAATATTTTCATACTTGCTATATCTCACAGTTTTATAAGATGGAAATGTAATGTAATCTAGGATTTACTGCTAATAGGAATTTTTGTGATTTGAGTAATTTCTTATCATATTTCTAATGTATTTTTTCACCTTCCCTGTGTTTCCATTATATTCTAATTTCAGGACCGGCTTATTCTTCTTGATGTGGGAGATGATTTTCTGTCAGCTGCACGTCACTTTTATCCTGCAAAGGAAGAAGAAGACAACATGTCTTCCAGTGATGGAGACCCATCTACTCCTGGTCCCATCTTAGTACAATTAAATAATGAAACTCAAAAAGAGGCTGAAGTAGAAGAGGGGGAGGAATTAAATGACTATGCACATTTTGAAGGGGCAAAAGGAGGAAATTGAAGAATCTGAGGAAAGTACCATGAAGAGAAACGAACTCAAATCATTTAGTACAGACCTATGAAGGCTTAAAACAGGGATTCTCAACTTTCATTTCTTAAATTCCATCAATTATCGTAAGAATTAGGACTCACATTATACAAAATAAAAAACCACATGTACTGACAATGACAGCTGTATATTTACAAGTAATCCGTTACTAAATTTATCATGTACAGTCAGTTTTAAAGACTTGAAATTTCAATTAGTTATTCTGTGTCCTATATAGAGTGCTTCTGAATCCCATTGATGCTATTATTGAATCTAGGTAACTACATTATGGACTTTTTAAAAAGTCATTTTTCATATAATAAACTTACATTTCCTCATTTCCCATTTTCTTTTTATTATTATAGCATCTTCTAACATAATCTTTGAAATGTACACTATAAGTAAGTCACTGTCCCTTCTAAATGATAAAAGTAGGAAGTGGTAAACATTTGGAGATAAATAATGAAGCAGAATTATCTTTTTTTCTCTATAACAGTGATGGCGAACCTTTTAGAGACCAAGTGCCCAAAAAACTGCCCCAGCCCGCCCACTCTGCCACCCACCTCACCCCTGGCCCACCCACAGGGCCACCCACTGCCTCCATGGCCCACCACAGATCACCCAGGCGGCCCTGCAGCACCATGGTGGCCACACCCTCTGCCCACGCCCTGCAGCATCATCTGTGCACGATGGGGCGCGAGGGCAGAGTCTTGTCCCTGCTGCCCGGCTGCCATGTGCTTGGCTGTGGTGCTCTGCACGGGCCATGCCCAGGTCGAACTCTCAGGGGTGCTGCTGCTGAGGAGGGGGCCACGGGGGGAGGCGGGGCTGGGGTGAGGGTGCCTGTGCCCACAGAGAGGGCTCTGTGCCACCTCTGGCACACGTGCTATAGGTTCACCACCACTGCTCTATAATTTAATGTCTCCACACTGTTCTTTGCTACTGTTTGCTGATACTTTATTTTGCATTGTGTTCTATAAGACTCAGAATCATGTTATGTCAGGCGCAAGAAATGACCCAAGGAGCTGATCAGAGTGGTATGTTTATTGCAGCTTGTTTATAATCTAGCCAGACTAAAGTGCTCACCACACAACCACTAGATAAATACTTTGAAGTTTTAGAGAGGATCTCCTTTCAGCTGCTTCCTTCCCATCAACTCATGTCTAAATTCCACCATATTTTACTTTTCATTTGTGGTTATGAGAATGAGAAATGTTAAACTCTCCAAAGATACCAATCACGTCACCCATCCTTCTTACCCAACACAATAAGCCCACCTTAAGAGTTTTTTATCCCAAAGATGCTTTTTTCCTGAGGCAAGTGGACTGTGTTGTTTTTCTTTGAAGACGGTTCATTTCTCATTCAAGAACTTTCTTCAGATCTGACTGAATGGTGGAGCTGAAGAAGCTTCTTGGATAAGAAACAAAACACCTTCAAAGAAAAACAAGAAAGTCCAGTTGCCTCAGGAAAAAAGCATCTTTGGGATAACTATGACCGGGATGACTGAGAATCTCCATAGATACTTAAGAGTTTCTTGTATAACACAACAATATTTCATCTGCATGCAAGAATGGCTTCAGATACCATGCTAAGCCATGATTTAATTAACTATGGTTTATTGAACAAATCAAAATTCCCTTATTCTAATTGATTTGGCTTTGCCTCTCACTGTATAAGTGGATATAAGCCTATGGTCTTAAGAGGCCAGCTCCTAAAAAAATAAAATCTCTCCTGGAAAGTGTTGCCCAACCTAGTTTAGCATAGACATGAGCCTGGACAATTGTGCTTTGTTAAACAAACCATCACAGAGCAGAGAGTGCAAAACCAACCACTGACTTTGGTGGCAGTTCATAGTTTTCATTCTATGGATCTTCATCATGGTACCTCTTTAGCCAGAGGGATCTGACTTTATAGTTCTGTCACCAACTATAAAACTGACTACTATATTTTCAAAATTGGGGTGGGTCATGCAAGAGAAGCCAAGGCTAGAAGGTGCTGTATATTCTCATGGGAACAATCTTATGTGATTTAGCCTGTATTTGTTTACATATGCTAAAATTCAAGGCCTTCGCTTCTATGCATTTCTATTACGTATATTTTTAATAATACATTTCTTATTATTTTTTTTAAAAAGCATTATGCACAGTTCAGGAACCAGATACAGGATTTCTGGGTTCTGCCTGATATCCTCACCTTCCCCTTTTCATAAATAATAAAATACATAGTTCAAAGTATGCTTGCCAGCCTACTTCCATTGAATTCCAGATACTTTCAGGCAGTATCTGGAATACTTTTGAGTGCTGAAATATATTCAGTTACATTCATGTTTGCAAATATGTTTGGTGATTGTTATTTTGCGGTTAGGATGCATAGATTCCAGAGTATGGATTTTGACTGTAAGGACCCAAATATAAGGATTTTTATTAGCTTTGGCAACAAGTTTATTATACATATAAAGATGGAAGAGTATTGAAATTCCCACAAGGGAGGAATGGATCATAAAACTCCCAGAATTAGCAAAAATGGCAAAACTGACTAGTTGGTCAGGGAGATAACAATGTTTTTTTTTTAACAAACTGGAAACCATTTATGGTTTTCACTAAAAGAAAAGAAAGTGAGATAATTATCTATGGATTTAATGATTGAAAAATAAGAATATATAATATGGGTTTGAATGGATTTCTGGAAAAGATAAGCGGATGTGGAGATGATGGATTTGTCAATATCCATTTAAGAGAAGTTCGGAAGTCATTTTTTAAAATAACTTTTCTTTTTTTGAACCTATTTCTTTTTTTTTCTATCTTTTTAGATGTTTTTTGCTTGGTGCAAAATTCTGAATAAATACATTTTTATAAAGCATTTTTGTTAAGTTTAAGTATGTTTCTAATGGGAAATTACCTTTGACCTCCAGTAGGTTAAAAAAATATGTTATCTAAAAAATGAATTCAGATGACCAAACATTGACTAAATAGAAGATGAGTCTTATATACAAGACTTAGATCATTTGTTTTTATAGGTGCTGAATAAAATCTACAAAATGTCTCAGTTGAGTTGATTTGCAGGCTATGAACAGCACGGCACAGAACTGTGTGTAATGTGAAGCAAGGGAATGATGGGGAACTTTAGTATACAATATAAACTTGACATACTTCTGAAATAGTATTTCTCTGTACTTTGAAAGATGGATCCATTTTTCTTTTACTTGTTTTTGCCTAGCCACATTTTCTGCTTTCTGGACACCTGTCCTCCTCTCATCATGTCTTACACAATCTCTGTGAACAAATTGTCCCTGTCACACAAATGGAGCTTGGAGACAGAATTGTGGCTGCTTTCACTAATCCTTCTGGCTCTGTAGCTAAATAGCAGAGCCTCTAGTTTCTCAAGAGTAAAGTTTCAACTTTCACTTCTTCTGTTTTCTCTCCCTACACTTTGTTCCCCTGTATTCCTCTTGCAAAAGCCCAGCAAGCTGGTTCTTAAGGTCCAGATCATAGAGATCAAGCATCAACCAAATGAATGAGAATAAATTGAGGAAACTGTTGGGCTTATTTTTCCTATCACAAACTTCCATCCCTCCTCTCACTATCTATTCCATCAGCTGCCAGCTGTCAACTAATACATTCAGTTAACAAGTCTTTTATCCAGCTTGTTCTGAATGGCTTCTTCCTTCCTTATCAAGGGATTTGTGGTTTTGCACTTTCCCAACAATCTTGACCTCCTGCAAGGGATTGTGAGTGTGGGTGAGGGTAATGGATATCAGCTGTTGAACTCAGGTTTCAAGAATCACACTTAGAGGGGAATCAAGTGGAGTAAACATCACTTGTATATATGACTGTCTGCTGCAATTGCTTTGAAATAGGCTGGTTTGTGCTCAATAGAAAGTAAAGGTTTTGCATAATGTGAGAATCACTGCAAATCTAAGCTGAGCAGTGAGCTTCTGAGCTTTCCTTTTTTTACTCTCAAGTGCTAGGACACGGATGTCAAACTCGCCACATAATGTGTCGTGACATATTATGACTTTTTTTTTTTGCATTGCCGGAGCTGGGATGGATGTGGCCTCCATATGATGCAATTGGTCCGTGGACCGGCAGTTTGACACCCCTGTGCTAGTAGATGGAATAAAACAAAATTCTTGATCTTTTATTTCATATCGGCTTTTCAACCTTTTCACCCATTGTGCCACTTTTAGGATATGGCAATACTGTATTTGAGTACCACCAGTCGCCTAGCAAGGTGTCAAAAACTTGATGACCAAAAAAAGGGGGGGAGTGATAAACTACAGGTAGTCCTCGACTTACAACAGTTTGCTTAGTGACTGTTCGAAGTTACAATGGCACTGAAAAAAATGCCCAAGCCACAGCCGAGCAAGACGCCTGCCTGCCCAGCTGCGCTCTTCCTCGTCTGAGGTTTTCATTGTTGTGAGCATTTCTGTTGAGGATTGGCAGTGGGGGTGGGGTGGGGGGGTGTTTGATTTTTATTTCTCCCATCTGCTGGGTGGTTGCAGCAGATTTTGATCACTTCACATGACCCTGGGACACTGTGACTGTCATAAATATGAATCAGTTGCCAAGCATCTGAATGTAAATCACAAGACCCTGGAGATGCTGCAACATTCCAGCTGATCGGCGCTTCTGGGCTCAGCAGAAGCGCCAGGATCAGCGCCGAGCTCCAGCTGGAGCCTGGCGCTGATCCTGGCGCTTTCACTGAGCCCTGCAGCTCCAGCCATCTCTCGTTCAGGCTTGTATGGTGCTGCCACCGGTTCAGCTCATTCCCCTCCCCCGCTACCACTTTTCTGGGATGGTCACGTACCATCTGCCAGGTGCCAATGTACCATGGGTGATACCGTACCACTGGTTGAAAAGCCCTGGCTTAAAACATACACTTGATTATTAGTGCTTAAAGTGTTTTAAATTATAATTCTTAGCTCATTTTTATTGACAATTATAAATTGAGAAACAACTGAATTGTGATACTCCTTACTTGAATAAAAGAAAAAGATTTTATCAAAAAAGCATAAATGCAGTATTTAATCATAATCTTTTGCTAATGCAATCCAGGCATTGTGTACCATTCTAGACACTATCTAGAAATATTACAAGTTCATATTTTAAAAGGGGATAAAAATTGAAACAATTAAGGAATTGAAAAGGTAAAGGCAGGAGACAGCCATAGCTGTAATGTTATCTGTGGCAGCAATTTCCTATATTTCATTTCTTAAGAATCCCGATAGCCTGTTCAGCACAGAGAAACTGTACCTACTCACACAATGACTTACTGTTCACTGACCTAAAATTGGGTAGTAGTCTCTGGCTTGAAAAGACTTGAAAAAGGACAGAATTATCAATTATGAGTATTTGCTACATTCACTGAGATTCAGAAGCAGTTTACTCCTGAGGCAGAGAACTAAGAAACCATTAGAATTTTTATATTTCTACTAGTACACCTACTAGATTGGGACTGCAGAAATCTAGACTGCAACTAGAGAACAGCAAAGTTACTAGTCTTTCTCTATTTTTTTGCTTCCATCTAATGTCCAGATATTTGTCACACTGATCTGGAGCTTAGAAAAATATGCTCACAACCACATCAGGAAATGGCTCCCAGCTTTTGCTCAAAGCCAAGATAAAATTGTAAAGACTTAGACCAAGCTTTCTCAGTCTGATACTCTCCAGATAATATTGGTTCTAACCAAAAGTCCCAGCCAACAAGTTTTTTGTAATTTTTGGAAATGTATCTATGAGGCTTCAGTGGCAGAAGGTTGACTTTTCCTAATGTCAACTTAACTCTTCCTTTTGGATGGGGAGCCAGAATAGATGACCTTGTAGTCCCTTCTGATCTGAAAACATAAAAGCAGATCTGCTGAATCAGATTGAGTTCTAACTAGCCCAGCATCCTGTTTCCAGCAGTGAATGATGCAGATCTGCCCCAAGGGGAATAAAGAAGAAACAGCTAATCCAGTTGGGCTTTAGAGGCAAATGAGGTTGGCCCACAGGAGCTACCCTTGCCCTGCCTGCATGTCCTTCTTCCAAACTGATCTTGTTCTGAGCACTTTGTGTGACTTGAGCAGATGTCAGTCCCCCCCAAACCCAAGAAAGGCACATGGTGATTCTTCCAAGGAGATTTTTTTTTTTATTGTTCCATGCCTTCAGATAGAATTTTGCCAAACTGAAGCATTCAATTATCTACTTCAAGTATATACTATTAAAACTATTAGGGAGGGGCTGTCTGGACTAAGCTGCCTCTTATTCCTCCTCCTGGGGAATCCAGCTTACTCTATAGTACATTGCATCACAAGTAGAAGACAATTCGCACTCAGAATGGTTGAGGAAAGAATACATGATTTCTGTCTCTTGTGTGGCTTCAGATAAATCTGTGAACTTAGTGCAATTAGGCATCTTGTGATTTTCTCCAAGATGTTCCACATTTGCACTTAATCAGCAAATAGGCCAGAACTGTAGCTATTAGAAAATGGACAAGAAAAGAGGATCAAAATGACATTATAAGAATCAAATCATTTTGAATGCACAACTTATTGACACTGGAAGATATTTCTAGCAGAATGTTATTTTTAAAGAAGATCTTGAAGAAAATTATGTGATAGGATGCAAGCATCCTGTGAGATAGGCCCAGACATTTTTTCTGCCCAGCGAATTGGAAAGCTTGAGACAAAAACTACAATTGGAAACTAGTGTAAAAGTGAGATTTGGGTAAATTGTAGTTGAAAGTATCCCCAATTCACTCCCAGAATAATAGCCTTATTCGTTTTGTTATTTTACTTAAACTATTAAGAATAAACATCACAGTTGTGGCATAATGAAGCCACCAGTAGTATGCATTATGATACATGAAAGCAAAACTGCTACATACATTTACAGCCACAATGTGCTTCTAGACCTGCAATATTCCAACCCATTTTTTTCCAGCATAGGATTATAGAAAAGAAAAGATCAACAGATGTGAGAAAAGTGAGATATCTTTCCACTTGTTAACCTTCACACTTGTGCCCCACCCAGACATCAGTGCTACAAGGCAGCTGGGATTGAAGCTTGCACTTGCCTCGTGAAATGTGATTCTGTCTGCAAAGTTGGACGATTACATACACTTAGCAATGTACATATGCATTCAAGCCAAGATGTTAAAAGCAGTATAACTTTTAGAAACCCAAACATTCCCTTTGCTAATATGTTAAATAGGTATGTGAAAGGGATCCGTTGGTTATCCAGGCAGGAATTACCTGGAAAGTCTGCAAAGGGAGGCAGCATACAGAGAGTGAGAAGTCCTCAGTACAACAGGAAACTTGCTGTTTTAATGGCATCAGTATTCAGATGTGCTGAGCACATAGAGCATAAAAAGAGTTTACTCTTTTTATTGACAACTTGTGTTTTATTTCCAGGATGCTAGTGGAAAGTACACAAGAAACATGGGTGCAATACTGCTTCTCCTATTCGTATTATCAGAAACTGCTATTCAGAGGAAATAAAAGTGCATCTTACTTAAGTATTGTAATAAATATGGACAGTCTTAACCTTGATGAATTTGGCCAGTCTTCTTTGAAACCATCAGCACTGCAACCATTGTTAATCCCTTTGCTTAATGATGTACTGTGCATGGAACGTCCCATAGTTTTGTTTTTGTTTAATTTTTTTGCTGTCGTTATTAGATTGCTTGCCTCAGCAGTCCACTCTCATTCTTTTTTTACAAATGTAGAAACTAACAACTACCCCCGGCTAATGGACAATGCTGGAGCTTATGAAATTGTACCTTGAAACTGTAAGGACAACAAGGTATCCCATGTATTAATGTTGTACCTCTTTCATTATATATTTTGTATTTAATGTATTGCAAGGAAGTCTAGGCTTTGGAAAATTCCATAATCTCAGTCTTTTTTCTTTCAGGATACCAGTCTGCTCCTGTCATTAAAGGCTTTTTATCTTTTCATTGATAAAAATAACTAACTAAGAATACTCTCGTACGTCAAGCTCAATTGTTTGTGTATAAATGGAACATATATATAGTTTTCTTAACAACAATACTAAAAGGTTTCAACCTCCTCCAGAAAGTTTTTTCAACTTCCAAGTCTACCTTACTTGGTTCCATCACTGATTTTAAAGTCAGCCTGAGTCAGTTCAGGGCTTCTCCTCCTTTAGATACAGGAGAATGGAGCTCAGGGATGAGTTAAAGAGATTTGCTGGGGTGGTTTTCTGCTGAAGCCCCGTGCTTTGCTCACCATACCTCTGGTCACGTTGGAAGACCTGTGCTGATGTCAGGAACTGGTTCAACTAGGCAGAGATGGGCTTTTTAAAAATAACCACAAAATGTTACTGCTTATAAGGATGTGCATTGGGGCAGGAGGCGGGTTAATCTTTCTGCATTCACTTTTTATAGTGTTTTCTGTTGTGGTTGGGAGCTGCCACTCCCCCTCCTCCCTGACTTATCCTGGCATCCAAATACCACACACCCTGTTTGTTTCACCAGCATATCACATGTGATGATTCCTTGCCAAGTCCTCTTCTATTTTTAAAGTGAAAGTCCATTTAAAGAGGAGTGAAAGAAAACACTGAATCCCCTTTCAAACACAGGAATACAAGCAGCATTTTTGGTGCAAGAAGGGGGGATGGTTGATGGCAAGGGTCAATATTGATAAAGATTCACACTATCAGCACTGTGTATGCTGATATTGACATATATGGTTCTTTGTTACAACTAATGGTCAAATGGCCATGATGATAGCATGGATGGGTGGATGATGGGCCTAGTGATGTATAAAGGGTCCATCTCTCCAGTGTTCTAAAAACACACCTGTCTGGACTGTGTTCTTGTGAGTTGCTGATGGGTGCTCACCTGAGGAAGTGGGCATCCTTCATTATGAAATTAATGCACAAAGTCTGACACAGAAAATAGTTGAGTAAGTAACTTAGTTTCCCTGTCTCTGACAAGATATAGGTTCACAAATTCTGACCATTTAAAAAGAATCCATTGTATAAACTAAAGCCCCCACCATTTTTAATCAGAAATGACAGAGCTTTGTAAGTATTAGGAGTAGATTAAGCCACTCAATATCTATCTTCTTGCAACATCCCCAGCCCTGGCTTAAAAACCATAGTAATTATATTCACTGTACTGTATGAATCCAGTTATTATTTTAAGCTGTAAATGTGATTTACGTCCACAGCCCATTACTGGGTTGAAGGCTGTTAGCCACTGGTCTGCATCAGTGGCTGGCAGTGCATGCATGTCTGTGCTCTCGCACCCTCCCCACTCGCGCTAGCGTCACGTCATCACACAGGCACTAGCAATGCCATAAGCATTGGGTGGGTACTAATGTCGCCACGAGTGCATTCCCCCACTCATGCTAGTGTCACAGCGTCATGCCAGCACTATCATCATAAGTGCAGTAACCCCACTCACACTAGCATTGTGGCATCACACAGGTACTAGCATCCCCCAAGCATTGCATGGGCGCTCGTGGCCCCGTTTGCATTGTACGCACAATCATGGTCCTGTTTGTGCATGTGTGGCCCTTGCTTGCACATCTAAAGGAGTCTCCACCGCCCCCAGAAAGGTTGGGCACTCTGGTGTATGAATACAACCAATAGTAAAAGACAGAATTCTCTTGTGTGCATGCCTTTAACATCTCAAATCCTTACAAAGATTGCACTGCGTGTTTAAAATAAAACAAAATAGTTTTGCATAGCAAAAATGGTCCCTTCTCAGGCAAACTTCAAAATTTTAATAAAAAATGGAACGTTTCCATAGGATTTGTGAAGATTTTCAAAAAGAATTTTCCCCTTACCTCTGTGGACTTTCCTGAAATGTTGACACTTTTTCTTAATGTTGAGTTCCCTGGATGAAAACTCCCCCATGTATGAAGAAACACCACTAGACGAAGAGATAATCAAGAAGATATTGGACTGTGCTGAAATGGACAGACTTACGTTGAGGATCAAAGAGAAAGAAGATACAGAATATTTTCAAACATGGAATTTATTTTATCAGTGGTTAGAAAAAAGGGATAGAGACTAAGAATGTAACTTGTATTGCAAATTAACCCAGACAACATGATGTTTATTAAACACTAATCAAATGTAATAATAGAAAATTAATTAAAAATTTGAGAAAAGAAAAGAATAGAGCCACTTTAGGTGAAAGTTCCTAAATGGACAATATCTCTTTTTTGTTTTGTGTCTGCCCTGTTCCTCTTCAAAACTATTAATAGTACTAAAAATGTTGGCTTTGAGCATGCCAGGTCACACTGTCTTCCTCGCTGAGTTGTCGGAAGGAGACTTTGGCTGCTTTACTCTCTTGAATTATATAACTAATCACTCCATACCTTGAATGGTTGCCAGATTCCTTGGCCTTACTATGGCATCATGAGCAAGTCCCAAGTCTGGATTAGCTGTCCCTTCCTCCTCCTCCTCCCAGATCTCACCCACCTTCCCAGCAGTCAAATCATCCCTGTTCCTAGCAGCTTTGAACTACACACACAGCTATATCTCCAGCTATTTTGAAGACTAGCGGTTGCAGCTCAATCTGTCCAATGGTTATTATTTGCAAGGATTTGTTTGGGTTTGGGATTTAATAGAAAAGGCGAACTAGCAGGTTAAGTTGAACTGACCCCCTAACTTGTGAGAGTGACTCTTATGGAAAATTATTATTATTAGTTACCAGATTACTCTGACATCTCCTTGTTTTTCTGCTTTTCCCCCACCTCCCAGGATATTCCCTAGTGGTCTTCACAGCTGTCATGGTATATATCTCATAGCCAAACCTCAACAGATTTTAGCATAACCTTAATAAATCCATGTGATTATGGGTTTTGGATTCCATAGTCCTGGAACTGAAGAAATTTCATCTTTGATTCTGAACAGGAATTGCCTCAAATTCAGGAAACAAATTTGTAGGTTCTCATGAACTTATAAGCTTTTGTTTGAAGAGCAGGAAGCAACTGTGGTCAATGAGACCTTTGCACAACTTTATCTTGTGCACAACTTTATCTTATGCTTCTTGGATGATGAAACTCTGCTAAAAATCATTCATGCCTTCATCATTTTCTGGATGGATTATTTCAATGCAGTCTACATGGAACTTCCCTTGAAGATATCTGGAAGATACAACTGATCCAGAATTTGTTTATTTATTTGTTTAAAACATTTATATAGCCACTATCTTCCAACCAATGCTGAGTGGCTCCCAACCAACTTTAAGTACAGTATAGCTATTTATGGGCAATCCTTGCTACAATCATATAATTCCCCTACTCTGCAAACTGTAGTAGTTTTTTATTTACAACCATTTGTTTAGCATCTCTTCAAAGTTACAATGGCACCGAAAGAAGCAACTTATAATTGGTTCTCACACTTACAACTGTTACGATATCTCACAGTCACATGATCAAAATTTGGGTGCTTTGCAACTGGCATGTATTTATGACTCTTACAATCTCCTGAGGTCCTATGATTGATATTTGCAACCTTTCCAACCGGTGCATAATAAAGTCAAGAGCAGAAGCTAGATCCACATGATCAAAACTCAGGCTCTTAGCAACCAGTTCACAGTTGCAGTGTCCATGATTGCCATTTGTGACTTTCCCAGCTGGCTTCCCACAAGCAAAGTTAGTGGGGGAAGTTAGATCTGCTTAACAATTGCATGGTTCACATTTGCAATGATTTGCTTAACAATTGTGGTGAAGAAGCCGCAAAATTATTTTGGGCTCACTTAACAGCCACCTTGCTTAGCAACAGAAATTCTTGTCCCATTTGTGGTTGTAAGTTGAGGACTACTTGCATAGGCTTCTGAATGCAATTCATGATACTGGCTGTTCTGTTTTGTTCATTGTGAAGGCATTGAGATGAGGCGGGAGTAACACATTCCTTCTTTATTCAATCTCCAACAGAACAATACAAAATGGCATTGATTCCTTTTATACCCTTCCTTTTGCAGGGACAGCATCAACCAATCAATGCAATGGATTCTCCCGCCTTGCACATATGCAATAGGCTGGAGACAGCCTGTCTGGCCCCGGGCATCCATGTGGTCTGCCTAGGCCTCTCTGCACCGTCCTGCACCTGCTGAGTCACTCAGCAGTGCCAGGACATAACACCCCTCCCCTCTTAGATCAAAAACAATTAACACAGTATTTTAAAATACTACAAATCTAACACTTATTCTTTTGAGCGTGTTCTGATTTCTAAGTAACCTTAAGCCTGCTCACTTACTGACAGGAACCTTATGTAGTCCTGCAAGTGCTTGGGTGGAGCTCTGGTCCACTGTGATCTTCTTAGAAAAGGTGTGCTTGCCTGGTCTGCAAGCTCACCTGCCAGGCTTGGCAGACCAGGACTTTTATGTCCCCTATATTCAGGCGGCCCTCCATCATGCTGACTGGCCGGATCCTGTAAACCCAGACCAGAGTTCCTTGGTGGGGTGGAATTCCCCAAGTCCACAATGGACCCCTCTTCAAAGTACTGTCCCGTGAGCCCAAGACCAGCAGATGGAGTGGCCGGAACAGCAATGTCCAATGGAGCCGCCTCATTGGCAAAACCCCCTACTGGTGCATGTGAAGTTCCACTTTCGCAGAGAGACTGTGGTCCACGATCGTAATCGTGGTCCTCCTCCCCCCTGAGAGCAGAGTCAGGAGCGGAAGTGTGGCTATGAAGTCTCCAGCGCAGTTGCTCGATATGTCTACGTAACACACAACCATCATCCAAGGCCACTTCATATGACAGTGGCCCAGTTACTTTGCAGACCACTGCTGTCACCCAGAGATGACCAGGTCCATAATTCCTTGCCCAAACCAGATTGCCCACCTGTAGTCTTCTAGGTGCCCGCGGCTGTGACACCTGTGAAGCCACCTGGTCTGGGTGCAACCTGTCCAACTTTGTAATGAGTTGGTGACCCCAGTGGACTTCAGCTGGGCTCTTTCCTGTGGCTGTGCAAGGTGTGGTGCGGTGACAAAGAAGAAACTCAGCTAACCTGTGATGCCAGCTCCTGTGAGTGATCCTCTTTAAAGCATTGACCATCTCAGCATTCTAGGAGAAATTATGTGTGGGGTTTGCTTGTTGGTTGTAAACAACCCAAGCAGTGGCTTATGGTCTGTAAAGACTGTGAAATGGCGACCATATAAAAGTCATGGAACTTTTTTATGCCAGCCACTATGGCCAAGGCTTCTCTATCTATCTGTGCGTAATTATGCTCAGCAGATGATAGAGTCCTAGAATAGTAAGCTACAGGGACTTGTGTCCCATCAGCCTTTAAGTGACTTAACACAGCCCCAATCCCATAAGGGGATGCATCACAGGCTATGCACACAGGCAGTTGCTTATTGAAATGCACTAAACCCGCATTTGAAGACAGCAAGGCCTTGACCTCTGCAAAACTCCTTTCGTGGACTTTTGTCCACTGCCATAGACCCTGTTTATCCAAGACCTGGTGTAACGGCTCAGCCACTGCAGCCTTGTGAGGGAGGAATGAATGGTAAAAGTTTAACAGTCCCAGAAAAGCCTGAAGTTCGCTCTTTGACTTGGGACTTGGGACTTGGGGCCTGCTGAATTGTTTTGAGCTTAGATTAAGCAGGATGGATGCCTTCAGCATCAATACAGAACCCCAGAAACTCTGTGGAGGTGACTCCAATTTTACATTTGTCTTGCTTGAGCTTCAGGCCCGCTAGGCAGAAACACAGCAAGATGGCCTTAAGCCTATCAGCCAGATTTTTGGATAATTCCCCAGCAATGAGGACATCATCGAAATAAGGGCAAACTCCTGGAATATTGCGGAGCATTCGCTCCATCATGCTTTGGAAAATGCCAGAGGCTATGTTAACCCTGAACTGCAGCCTTTTAACTTTAAATGCTCCCCAGTGCGTTACAATTGTTTGGGCCTCTGCCGTTGCCTCATCAACTGGTAGTTGTTGATAGGCCTGAGCCAAGTCAAGTTTGGTGAAAACTCGGCCTCCTTTGAGGGAGGCCAGAATGTGGCTTACCACCGGCACCGGGTATGAATGCTGCTGCAATGCTTTGTTAAGTGTAAAAATATAGCCCGCTCCGAGTCTCCGGAAAGGAGCGGCATACAAACCCAAATAAAAATAAAATAAATAAAAATGCGGACTTCTCCATTGGTCTTCAGTGCTGTGACTATGGGAGTTTCCCATGGACTACTGTCCACAGGTTCTAGAATACCCTGCTGAATCAGCTTGTCCAGCTCTCCGTCAATTTTGTTCTTCAACGCAAAGGGCACCCGACGGGGCTTAATCCTAATGGGGGCAACAGATGGGTCTAGCCATAAAGCAAAGGGAGGCCCCTTGTACGATCCAAGTTCTGGGACTGAACACATCAGCAAACTCCTTGCAAACTGCCGCAAGGCCTGTCATTTGCAAGCTGTGAAGTCCAGTCACTTGAATCCCAAGGACCTTGAACCAATCGAGTCCAATGAGATTTGTGCGGTCACCCTCGACCATAGCTACATCTAAAACCCTTCAAAGTTCCTATGCTGCACTTTGAGCATGGCCTCCCCCTTCATGCTGACTTGGGAATTCTGAAAATCAGTAAGAATTAAATTTGACGGCCTGAGTTTAACTCACTGGCCACTTCTACAACAAATTTTCTTGAAAGTGTCCTGAGATATGATTGATAAAGCAGACCCCGTATCCAACTCCATCGATATGGGAACCCCCTGCAACTTGATGTCAATGTGAAGCTTCTTTCTTAGCAGCCTATGGGCAAAAATGCTTCTATGGGAGGCACAAAAACCCACCCTATTCTGGCTGGGAACCCTGGTATCTTTCCGAGGCAATTCTCCCACAGGACAATCCTCCTTGCGACCCAAACAGACGGCAGCAATGTGGCCTTGCTGGCCACACGCCTGGCAAACAGCACAACGGAAGTAGCAATTGGAGCGCTTATGGCATCCTCCACATCCAAAACACTGAGGGAATAGAGTTGCCTTGTTGTTTCACTCTTGGGGCCTTCTCTCTGCTGGCTGCTGTAAACAGTCGACCTCGTTCTCTGAGTCCTGTTCGGATACCTCTCGAGTGACCTCTTGATGGACTGAGCTCATTGTTGTAGGGTTCTCGGAGAGCCTCAAGGCCTTTACAGCTCTGCCTGCTGCTTTGTTGGCCATAATCTCTCTCTCTCATCCTGGAAAGAAATGTCTTCCTTTGCGAAGATCTTCTGTTGCAGCTCACGACTTCTCAGTCCATAGACTAAACAATCATGAAGTCTTTCTTCCAGGTCTTTGAATTCGCATGACCTAGCTGCTTGTTGCAACGCAGCAATAAAATCTGCAGTAGACTCTCCGGGACGCTGGTCCCTCTGCTCAAATGAGTGTCGCCATGCAATCACCGAAACTTTCAGTTCAAAATGTTCTCACAACATCCTCTTCAACTCAGCATAAGCGATGGATTCAAGTGGTGCTGGGGTGACCAGATTCTCTGCAATATCAAAAGTGTCTTGCCCACAGACACACAGTAGCGTAGCAGCTTTAAGACCATCCTCCTGAGCTTGGTTTATTTGAAAGTAGTTCTCTACCCGGGCCACGTAAGAACTCCAATGTTCCAGATGAGCTGTGTCAAATTCTGACAGATGGCCTAGTTTGGACATTGTTACTTCCCAGTGGCCTCGTCAACTCCTCGTGCTGCAATGGCTTGAGAAGGGGTCCCTTTTGCCGAGCTCTCATCCAGGGTTCTCGTACTGGCAGGCAGAGTCACACTCTTCGGATGCCGAACTTCCCAGCGTTTCAGACCTTCCGTGGTGAGTGAGCCTATCTTATTTCATTGTTTCCCTTGCAGCATGATCTCATCCCACCTTCGTCACCAATGTTCTGTTTTGTTCGTTGTGAAGGCATTGAGACGAGGCAGCAGTAACACAGTCCTTCTTTATTCAATCTCCAATAGAAAAATATAAAATGGCGTCGATTTCTTTTATACCCTTTTGCAGGGACAGCATCAACCAATCAATGCAACAGATTCTCCTGCCTTGCACATGCGCAATAGGCTGGAGACAGCCTGTCTGGTCCCGGGCATCCACGTGGGTCTCTCTGCAGCTTCCTGCACCTGCTGAGTCACTCAGTAGGCCCAGGACATAACACTGGCCATCACTTAGAAAGCCCTGAATAACATGGGACGAGGATACTTTCAGGATTACCTTTTTGCAGTAGTATCTGCCTCTCTCACATGCTGTAATAGGGAGGGGAAACCCTAAGTCTCTTCCTTGAAACTATAGGGTAGTCCTCGACTTATAATCAGCCACAAACTTCTGTTCCTAACCAAGATATTTGTTAAGTGAAATGCCTTAAGAAATGCCTGGCTAAGTGGCAGAACCAAGAGCTTAACTGTTCTCAATAACTAAAGCAGAGTTAGACCCGATTCAATGGGAAGTTACTCAGAGTTACTGGACTGGGAAGACACACACCCTCCCAAAAAATCCCTAAAGAAAGCAAAGAGAAACCATTACATATTGGCTGTCCAGAACATTTCATGGACCAGGAGTCAAACTCAGTTTGAAAGAGTCAATTACCTTTTTAAAGGAATAGCAGCTTCAGAAGCCTAACATTGAAAAGGAAGCAAGGGATCAGAAAATCAAGAGGGTGGTCACCAACAAATGATTGAAGCCCCGCCTCTTTTAATGCATATTGAAAGGAGGGGTATTTCAAGCACATATCTTAACAGCCACCCATGAACACCTCTCAAAAGCAGCATGGGGAAGTTTTCTTAATCAGGTTCTAGAATGTAGTTTCCCAGTTGTTCTACTGATTCCCTCACTTTGCTGGATACAGGTAATCCTCAGTTTTAAGCAAACTTTCCATTGCTAAGCAAGACAGTTGTTAAATGAGTCACTTTTTGCCATGATTGTTATGCAAACCATTGCACTTGTTAATCATTTGGTCATTAAGCGAATCTGGCTTCTTCCACTGACTTTGCTTGTATGAAGCCAGCTGGGAATGTCACATGCCTCAGCACCCTGCAACTGTTATAAATACAATTAGTCCTCAACTTACAACAGTTCATTTAGTGACTTCAAAATTACAACAGCACTGAAAAAGTGAGTGATGACCATTTTTCACACTTACCACCATTGTAACATTCTTGTGGTCACATGATTAAAATTCAAAATGCTTGCCAAGAGTCTAAATTTAGATCAAGTGGCCATGGGGATGCTGTGATGATCCATAAGTGTGAAGGCTGGTTGCAAGTAACTTTTTTCAGTGCTATTGCAATTTTTAATGGTCACTGAATGAATGCTTGTAAATCGAGAATTACCTGTAATGTGTAGTATGGAAGCTCACCTACTTTAGCAATAGAAGTGGAAGTGAAACCTCTTACCTGCTTTTGGCTCTGTGTTTTTGAAAATAATAAAGGAACTGTTCTCTAAGAAGGTATGCTGTTGTATTAAATAAACTCTTCTTGTGAGGTGGCATGAATTAGTATGCAGCTTTATGGTGACATTCTTTAACCATGCAAGAGATTTATTATTTGTTTATTAAATTTATATGTAGCCCATCTCACAACTGAAAGCAACTTGCCTCTTATATGTATCTAATGGAGGTTTGTGTTCAAAAATGTGCCCAATGAGTTGAAGGAAATTTGTTATCTTGTCAGGTTGGTAGAACCAGACTGATACAAAAGTGTCCAAGTGAAAGAGATACACATTCCATCATTTTCTTTTTATTTCATTAATCCTTTAGAACACAATCAAGATAAACCCATGTATCATTTTATTTAAAAGAAAACAAGACAAGAAATAGAAGGCACTAGGAAAAATTCACAGTGGAATCTTTCTTCCTCCTTAACTGCTTGTACATGGAAGGGACAAGGAGGTGAAAGACCAAATCTGTTCTTTATAAATTAATTCCATTTCCTACCTTTTCTCTAAACCACTTAATTCAACCTTCATTCATCACTTTCCCAAGGTGTACTTACTCTCCATATTTCACAGCATATGTTCACCAACATATGTGGGCATCTCCTATCGTAAATCACACAACTAGGGAGGGAATGTCAGAATAGAATCCTAGAAGGTATCCAAAGATCCCTCCTGGAACAGGACCAAGAAGGCCAACAATCTCCTCCAAATTCTTTCACTAGCTACACCATTAAGCACTATTTTCCTGAACTCAAGAATAACTCAAACATAGCTCTCACTTGCTAAAACCCAGAAACTGCAGTTCTTATCATTTTGATCAGCCATGTTATCTGCAAATTCATTTCTCACTGTAATTGTGTCAATCACCTTGCATAAGGAAGGACTGCTTTTGTTTTTTCCTTTACTCACGTGGACTTTCCTTACTTCTCAAGGGAGGTAACATTAAACAAAAGAAGAAAGAAAAAACAATGCAGAAAAATAAACACTAGTCATAAAAATATGTAAGATTATATATCTAATTATATATACACAAACAAAGACATCCCCGCATCCTCGCCTCACCACCCTCACCCCCGGAGAAAGAAGGCCATTCAAAGTTCAATCCTACAAAGTCTTTTCTATATATCTGGGCCTCTTCAGATTGTCCTCATGCAGCAATAGGCACATTGGCCCAAGCCAGTTCCAAATAGGAGAGTTGTTGAGTTGCCTCAGCCTCTCTGGGCCTCCTGAGATATAGAACGGGACAGTGAGCGATGCAGGCCAGCTTTTTTGAAGTCGGGACAGGTGGGCTGGACAACAAGGGGCAACTCTTTGGTGATCTCAAACACAGGTTTCTTGTCAGGGCAGACACCTGTGACTGGCAGAGACTCCACTGACTCTGATGGAGTAGGTGTCAGCTCCCGTTCAGCCTTGGTGCTTAGCTTGACTGGTGTGAAGATAGGCAAAGGTAGAGCTCGCTGATAAGGCAGATGATAAGAGATCAGAGGCTCACCGAGCAGACCTAGACGGAGGATGCCCCATGGTGATCGCTGAACTATGGCCCAAGCTTCCTGTTGTTGATGGTAGGTTTCTTTGTGCTGATTGTCGACTTCAGAGTGAGAGTAGCTATATGGATGTGAGCACAGTATGAATTAGAAATCCACCTTACAACATACTTTAATAATCCTGTCCTGAAACCAAACTTACAATATACATTGCAAGCAAAAATAGGGAAACTGAGACTGCTCTTTCTTTCATCTGGAAGAATGAAACCATCAAGAATATTGTCATTCAAAATCCTATTCTCAGTCTTCATTTGGTTTGTTTGAAGTTCACGCTCCACTTGCCAGAAGGAACAAATTAGTGATGCAATAAGAGCATGCAGACTCGGGTCTCTCAGTTTCTTCCCATTGTCTAACCTTTACACTCGGAGGAGTTTATTTCGGCTTGGAGGTTCCCTTCATACATCCTTTAGAGTTCTGATCTTTCATGATTATCAATCACATAGCAAGCCTCCACAAACTGAGAAAGCCAATAAAAAGGAAATATACAGGAGCTTGTCTAAGAGACTCATCCCCAGTTTTACTTTCATGTGGCAGCAGTTTGTTGCGAGGAGAACATTCAAGTAGGGCTTTATAGAATTGAAGAAGTTCATGAAGGGACATTCTGATTGCAAATACTTAGCTGTGACCGCTACAAAATGAAAATGGCTAGCTCCAAATGGAATTGTGAAGAACTCCCCCCCCCCAAAAAATCTATCCAGTTTAGATGAATGCAGGACACAATAGCAAATATAGGCCAATGTAAGGGAGATACACCATCTCCAAAATAGATTAATAAATATCCTAGCTTCATATAAATGATAATGGGGACTAAGAAAGCAATGTGATTAATGTGTGTGGAAGAAAGGAAGGAAGAATAAAAGTTTCTTCCGTATTTGGAGTAGTTAGGAAAAGGGGCGAAAATTATGTTGCATCATGTCTTTTCAGAGATTTGTGATATAACAATGATGCATTTCAAATTCTATAAAACAGTGTCATCAGGAGTCTTTAAAAGGGTGAACATGTTAACGCTGTATTTCCCTAAAAAAAGAAAGATTGCACCATTCAATTTAAAAGAGAGAGAAAAGAAAGAATGAAGGATGAAATCATAGATTACATTTTGTATGCTAAGGATAGAGAAAGAGATGCTCTCTTTCATGCTAGTAGAGCTTGAAATGCTCAGTAATTCCTGAAGAAATTCAGGAAAGGAGGTCCCTTTCATTTAATGATAATATTCACGCATTATACTAAGCCTTCAAGTATATGTTTGTTGCTAAGCTTATGTGAAATTGAACTCAGTACATGTATCATTCAAGGATGGCATTCACTATCACTAAGTTAGATGGCTTCAAAAAGGAGTTGGACAAATTAATGGAAGATTGCCCTTTCAATGGCTATTAGTTATATGGTAATACTTGCCAGAGTAGGAAGTAGCATGCCCCTGCTATAAGTTCCAGGAAAATAACAGAGTGGGTAATTGCCTTTTAATCCTATGGGTAATTTATTTCATGAGCATCTGCCTATCCACTGTAGGTGAAACAGGAAGCAAGACTAGGCAGGCCTTTGCTAAACTCAAAAAAAATCTGCTCTTACAGCCAGAGGTAATATATTTTTGTAAACAACAGAGGACAATCAACTCTATCATGGCCGGCTTGCCTACACTTAATCTGGCTTTGAATCAACATCTACTAAAATTGAATAGAAGCAGAAAAACCTACTTTTAAAAATCCTGGCTGCAATAACCATGAACATGTCATTCTCCTTTCAACCCAACTCACTTTTTTCAATGGTATATCACTGATGCTGTGATTTAATGTCACATATCTATTCATCTAAAATGCCATAATCTAAACCCAAGTTTAGAGCATATGAAGATTCATATTCATGTGCATCCTTTAGGTGTGCCTTTCTCTTTCTGTCTGTTCTGCCTTTATGTGTAAATACAGTAGGCATATTTCTGGTGCTATACATAATCATGACCTCAGAAACACTTCAATCCAACCCCATGACAAGTTGTTGCTTTCAGTTAAAAGAAATACATCAACTTCAAGAAAAATCCAGCTGTTTTCCATCTCCCAATGAATGTAGTACTTCCAAGATCTGATTATGTTTGACTCCCTAAATAAATGTACCATGATTTCACTTTGTGTAGACATGTTAATAGGAGTCCGGGCAGTCCATCCTCCAAGTTTCAGAAAAGAACTAAGGAATCTCTCCCCATCCATCTGCTGGAACAAATAATTTTTGACCAGGTCTAATACAACCTTTGCCTAATAAAGACAAACACTTACCCTTCTTCAGCCCTTGACGTGAGTGACAGGTCTTTCCATTCAGCATTGAATGATTCCTTCCGGGCCTCATCCTTCTCAGACACCTGGCAGGCCAGTTCAGCTGCAGACAGCGTTCCGGAGCTGCGGAGGATCACACTCTTACCATGCATCTTTGTGTGTAAAGTTCTGTTTGAAATAAAATGAGAACTGTAAATCTCAATTCTGCCTAGTGTTTGGTCCCTAGTGTTAGGTGGTTTATATAGTTTTTGGAGAGCTCATTCCCGGGAGATGGTGCTGGAGCTAAATTGGTCTTGCAGAGTCACTGCTACAGCATTCCAATACTGAATACTTCTCTTCTTCTCCACCCCTTTGCCCTCATTGGGTATACGTGTTACTGGAATGCATATAGATGACATTACAATTTTTTTAAATGCTCTTTTAATTCTGTACTTTCTGGCGATAGTAAGGACTGGTAATTTAATTAATTCACTATTGAAGGTCAAAAGAAAGTTTGTAAGTTTCTAATCTACAGCATTGTGCATTAATCTTTAACCTGGATGGACATTACAGCAATTTAATACTTCAAATTAAAATCTATTGAAGTCATGAAAACTCATAACTTTATTTGGGGTCTCTCTCAATGAGGAAGTGGATCTTTAGAGATACACTACTTCTTAATGCCTTTAGATCAGCCCAAAGACTGGAAAAAATTACCTCTGATTTTGCATAATATATAAGTACTTTTTCACCATTAAGGAATTGTGAAAACTACAATAAACATTAAGCATTTCCTCCTCTCTTCTTATTCTTATGAGTTCTTTTCAGAGTCAGCCAGATATTTGGAGTGGATCTGGCATTTTTGTTCCACCTAATCAAGTCCTTCCTTCCCAAGGACCTGGAATAGGCAGATTTTGTTCGATGGTTACAGGATGTAAACTGTAAATTGCTCAAGAGAGCTGCTTTTTTTAATTGACTGAGTTGATCTCATCAATGTCAGTGGTGTTCAAGATGTTTTGCAAATGCCGCCCAGCACCTATTATTCTAGGAACTATCTTTGCTCTCTTTTGCCATATTTATTATACTTCTTTTTGCACATCTTTCTACTTCGTGAATTTCTTCAGGTCTTTCTATACTGTTCTGCTATCTTCACGTACTGCTACATCTACCATTGAGACTTCTTTGTCTTTCTCATTGACAGTTGTTAATTATTATTACTATAATCTATTGACAACAATGTGAAGTCACAGCTGCCAGTTCTTTAGCTGGTGCATCTTTCTTTTCTCAAGAACCTGGGCTATTGTAATGTATGGATGTAATATATATGCGGATCCATGCAGCGTGGTCTCTTACAACTGACAGATGGAAATTACATCAATGTATTAGGTTTTCTAATTTCTGACCAAAAAATTTGAGTGTGGCATCTAGTGTGCCAATCATTAGTGAGCCCACCACATGATATATGCCATAGAACTTATCATCATCATCATGAAAGAATATGCAATTTCATAAGTGCTTTAACACTAATATTATCTATTATTATCCGACTATGTACAGTTGTATGTTCACCATCAAACCCCTATGATCTCTTTATACAGTACTAGAAGGCATCAGTGCACAAAAAGTTTACTCAGAGAGTATTCAGAATCAGTTCTTTTCCTTGAGCCCACATAGCTCTATGACAGTTCTGCAGGATGAAGTCATTTGGAAAAACCTTTCCACTCCCTCCCTCCTTCCCTCTCCCTTAGGTTTCAGGATCACCATGCTCCCTCAGAGCCAAGCTCATGCTCACTTCTTTCATCTCCAGAGAGATCCAATGCCAAAATTTTGGTGTAACTGGGAGAAAATGTCCTGCATGTTCCTGGAGGGTAGACAGGTTCAGGGGTAATATGAGATGTTGACTTGGCAAGCAGTCCCTATTAAGTGGCATGGAAATGCTGGGGGTAGAAGAAGTATGTGTAAAATCAAACACTGCAAAGACCTGGGACAAGAAGGAACTCACAAGTTGGGAAGAAGAATCAGCATGCCTCTGTTCTGAACACTTTTAAATGGCACTAGTTAAAAGGCCACATGAGAAGTGGTCATATGTGACTAACTGGCTTACTATGGATGAGTAGACATACTGGTGCACATGGCTTGATTTCTCCTATTAGCTCTAGCATAATCAAACTTTCCATAATTGAATTCTATTGATATAGAAATAAGAATCCCTGCTTTGCCGGGCCCAAGCAACCCAGGCAGTGAATCCGTCAGTCCCTTCTGCAGTTGGAAAATAACCTTGAACTATTTTCTTGGATTAAGTAGTATGTAAACCAACCCCAAGTATGCGTTGGGAATGCATCAATTCAATCTTACTTATGAGAAAGTCCCACGGAACTCAAAGGAAGTTAGATCTGAATCAGTATGCATTGGATTGCTCTCAAGTGACACACTATGCTTATTTACTCCTTTTTTCATCTTCTTATAATATTTCCACCAATAAGGCCTCTCTTAGCATTCATTCAGCATTATGTGGGATATTTAGCCTGTGGATTTTAGAAACCCATCAGCTGTTCTTTGTTACTAGACAGATTGTTGATAGCAGCCAGCACAAACAAATGAGGTGACTCCTTAAAACCAGTTGTTTATTCATTATAATAATGAAAAACAGTGTAGGCTTTAAACCTACACTTTTTCCAGCTTCAGAATTGTTTTTAATAAGTTTTCTGACCGTTGTATCATCTAACTTGCAATATCAGACAAATCCCAGACATGCAGACAGACGTACACTCAATTACTTTGGAACAGCTTGTTTAATGAATTTTCAGTTGCACATATACAACCACCCAGCCTGTACACAATAGATGTACAGTTATTTCAGTGGGCAGTTGAAAAGGAAAAGAAATGAAGGTGGGGATTATAATTGTCCCTGGCTCTTGTTTGATATGACTTTAATGATTTTTCAGCTGGTTGTAGTAAGATGCAGTTTCTAACTATATCTCAATCTAGTATGGGTGAAGCAAATTAGGGCAAAGAACTTATTTGTAGTTCTTGCAATAAAAAGGCAAAAATAAGCAGCTAGCAAAGAGTGATATGAGAGCTGAATTTCTTCTCTGGGTATCTCAGGAGAAAGAAAAGAAATACATAGCTGGAATACTTTGGAAGCCCCATCACATAGTCACTTTCAGTTTTACACAGAACAATTCTTTGTGCACTCAATACTTTTACTGAATTTTGATAAGATTAAGTCATATCAAATTAGCAATTATGCTTAAAAGGGCATATTATTTATAAAGGTGAATCGTTTTCCTTGATTTGACTATTACATTATTAAAATAATGAAATATCATCATTTTAAGCTAAGCAAATCAACAGAAAAGAGGTATTAAAACATTGAAGTTAGGACTTCCGGTTCCAGAACACAGCGATGTTGGTTGTGCCTGGAGACTCGTCTCCACGCCGTCCGGAGTTTCCTTCACCAATAGACCCCCTAGGGGGTCGAAAGTCGCCTGGAGGGGCGACCACCGAGGAGGAGGCTTGCTGGCAGATAGAGGAGGGTGGCAACTTCCCCCGTGTCTCCAGCTATCTCCTTAGGGCTGATAGAGTAAAGATCGGCCTGCAAGATGGCCGACCACCCTGCTGCACCAACCGAAAGTCATCTAAGCGTAATAGACCCACCGTGGATGATCCGGGTGAATCCCCTTTTGTTCCTCTCTTTACCCTATGTTGTTTTTACCTGCAAAAGCTTCATTGGAATTACTTCCCCATCTGAAAAAAGCGGCTTCTGTATGTGTGCGAACAAAGGCATTTTATAAAAGGACAGATTAAAATCTTTTTAAAGACTATATTTTATCTCTATTTACATTGAGCTATAGAAAAAATGTTTTTGGGTTTTTTTGGAACGGTATTATATTGGCAGAGTATTTCTTTTTCCATTCTTCCTTTAAAAAATGGAAAAAAGGAAAAATGCATTTGAAGAAGTATTTTTAGCTTACTGAGGACACCTACTGGTCAAAAGTTTATATTGGATTGTTGACTATTTGGAGATGAGATGGTTTTGGCCTTCAAACTGTTTTTCAAGAGAAAAGATAATTTGAGCAAGTTGTGTGATCTGTGGGGGTGGATAACGTCCAATTGTAACCTTCACTAAAAAGGAAAAAAAGAAAAAGGATTTTTCTTTAACTAATGCTAAAATGGAGAAGCCTCAATCACATTTAAACTTAGACTGGAAAAGATCAATGAGGCCAAAGAAGAAATATGTACTACAATAAAAGAGTTTACTACAGAACGAAGAGCCAGTATTCCTATGTTAAACCTTAAAACTGACTCTCAGATTACACTTGACTACTCTACAAATCAGATTATACAAGAAGAGGATTTAACTGAGAATAAAGAGAATTTCACTTTGCCCTACAAGCAAGACCAGGAAAACCAAAGACTGAGTTTTGAATGTGTGAAGCAATGAGGCTTTATGGACAAGAGAAACAGTGAACCAAAGCAGAGACCAAGATGGTTTTCATTGAATCAAATGACACTACAAGTAACAAAAAGAGATTCATCATCTGGAAGGGAAGCCTTGCTATGGAAACCTACCTGGCATAAGAGGAAAGCTAGAATAAGATTGAAAAATGAAATTTAAAACTTCATAAATTGGATTAAAGGCAATCTAGAACTATGGACAGATGTAAGGACTAAGATTACGAGCTTGAAGTAAAGAGACGTTTCAGATTTGGACTGAATTAATTATTAAGTGAATGTTAATTAAATAAGATGACTTGTTTGTTTTATAACATGGATGTTTAGCTATGATAATTAACTGGATGAAATCTGAATTCTGTTCAATGGATTGAAATGAGTTAAGGTCTGATACTAGTCTGTCAGCTCAAAGAGATTGATTAATTGATGGATTAGACATGTATAGAATAGATTGATAAATACATACATTTAGATGTGTCTAATATTTTTGTTTAAAAATGAGATATATTTTATATAATGGATTAAAGGCAATCTAGAATATTAAGAATGCTTTTTTTAGAATGTTAGGTTTATTTCTATGAAAATTATTATGTAATGGAATGAAGAAAATTGAAGAGATGTTTTAGATTTGAACTGAATTATTAATCAATTGAAATTTAATAAAATGATATGATTCTTTGATGATATGGATGTTATCAGCTATGATAATTAACTGGATGAGATTTGAATTTTGTTTAATGGATTGATACGATATAAGGTCTGATATTATCTTCTTAGCTTAAAGAGATTGATTAATTGATGGATTAGATAGGTATAGGATAGATTAATATTTTACTTTAAATAGGGGAGATTAGTTGAAGAAGAAATAAATAAGATTTTGATAAAATTAAGAAAGTAGAACATACTTGGAAGGGATATTTGAATTGAAAATGTCTTTATTTAAAGTTAATTTGATTATGATATTGTAAATTAATGAAGCTTAAAAACAGGTTCATTGATTTATCCAGACATGCCAGATGTCTTTGATGCACTTTTCAAAGTAAAATGTATCAATTAAGTGTAGTATTTCTTTTAACAATTGATTAACATTGCATGGCATTTTTACTTCCATCCCAACTTTGAAAAATTAAACTATCCCTGTGAATTGAGGATCAGTTTAATCATAAACACAGCATAAGAATAAAAATTAAATATTATTTCTTCTCCATTTTGTTGATCAGTTAACAAATGTATTTAGGAAACACAATGGAGGACTTTAGCTACCCTAGCATCAACTGGGAGACAAACTCTGCTCCAAATTGGGAGATAAAGGTTCCTGACCAACCTAGCTAACAACTTGGTCATCCAAAAGGTAGAGGAAGGGACTAAAGGGACAGCTCTACTGATCTAATTCTTACTAACAGAGAAGAAATGATAGAGGGGGTTGAAGTTGCAGGAATCTTGGAGGAGAGTAACCGTGTCATATTAGAATTCAATATAATGCAGACACAAGCAATAGAACATAATGAAACCAGTGTCTTAGACTTTAAAAGAGTGATTTCAACAAACCTAGAGAGGACTTGAGAAGAATTCCATGGATGGAAATTATAAAGGGGAAAACAACTCAAGAAGCTTGGGAAACTCTGAAAAATATAATTTTAAAAGATCAGTCCTGCATAATACTTCTGCAAAAGAAAAATAAGAAATCCAAGAAGAAACAAGCATGACTGCACAAAGAAATCTCTGATACACTGATAGACAAAAAGGATAAGTATAAAAAACGGAAAGATGAACATATAACTAAGGCAGAATATCAACTTATGGCCCGAACCTGCAAAAGATGAAGCCAAGCCTCAGAATAAAGTAAGACTTGTAACAAATGTCAAAAATAATAATAATAAAATTCTTTCAAAATATAAAAAACAAGGAAAAAGTCAAAGAAACAATCGCTCCACTAACAGGAGAAGATGGCAAGGAAGTAATGGGCAGCAGGGAGAAAGCAGAGTTACTAAATTCTTTCTTTGCATCTGACTTCACACAAAAAGAAAAAAATCACCCATCCTACAAAAAAACTATAAAAGATAGATTAGGAATTCCAATTATAATAGGCAAGAAGGAAAAGATTTCAGCTCACGCAGACGTCACTTGTTGGAAATCAGCTATTGTCTCATGTTGTTTCCTTTGGCTGCTGGCAACTCGGATTGCTTCAGGCTTCCCCGGCAATCTTTCCCTCACCCCTTTAGAGGGGGCATTCAGCACACTTGGATTGGTCACCACCAAATCCAAGCTCCTGAAAGGTCCCTCTTTCTTCGTTGCCCCTCCAGGGCAACTTTCCGTCTCTTTAAGAGACGCTAGACGAAGTGAAACCAGACTGGGATGCTGGAGCCCCAGCCTCCTGTATCTGTCCCGTTCGCTTGCCGGAAGTGATCTCCCGCCAGAAGTGATCTTTTCCTTCTCCTTGTGCTTTAAAATATTGAGACCCTAAAAAGAAGAAATTAAAAGAGTAAAGAACCCCAGAGACTTTTGAGCGGCGAATTTAACACAAAGGGGAAAGTTTAAATGAACTAACAACTATCGGACTTAAGAGTTGTAAAAGTTGTAAATAAGCCAACAAGGACATCTGCTGGCAGAAAATAAGAACTAAAGGAATCAAAAATACTGTGACCTTGGAAAAGCCCTGGTTTGAGATAACAACAAGAAAAACTGTTTATAGTTATACTTGTTGATACTGGCAAAAGACTAAACAAGACTGGAGGAGGCAATTTTGTCTCACAATAGCAGATATTTGATTACGCTTGAGACATAAGTCTAAGACTGTGAGCACCAAAATGAGTACATCTAATATCTCCAGACTTGCAAAGAAAACTTCTTCAGCGCCCTCTGTCAGACAAGCCAGCCCGACAACTCAGAGTTCTGTTAGCACATTGTTACAATGTGAAAAAGCAAGTACACCACAAGAAGAACAAACCTCTTTAAAATTAATTCATCAATTATTACAGCAAAACCATATTGAGACACAAAGCAAATTGGATAAAGTAAGCGAAGAAATTATGGATATAAAGGCACAATTCAAAGCTCAAAATAAAAAAAATTATAAGAAATTAACAGAAAATCCAGGAAGTGGAACTTAAGACTCAAGATATTGATAAAAAGGTGGAGATGTTACAGCAAAAGAATGAAAGATTGGAACAATCAAATCAGGAGCTAGAATGTGCCATGGCAATAGTAGAAATGAGAGAAGTGGAATATTACTTGAGATTTCAAAATATCCCTGAAAATACTGAAGAAAATATAGAAACGGTAATTATTGAGTTGTTGGCAGAACTTCTAAACGCAGATCAATCTGATATCATCCAGAATGATATTGATAGAACTTATCGCATGAGTACAGCGTATGTAAGAAAAAATAGATTACCAAGAGAAGTACATGTGAGGTTTACAAAAAAATCAACAAGAGATGAAATTTTGAGAAAAGTTAGAGAGGAACCCTTACAATATAAAAATAAAGAAATTGTGATCCTAAAACAGATACCCAGGAGAGTGAGGGATACTCGGAGACACTATCATTTCCTAACTACAAAACTGATTGCTAAAGGCATAAATTTTAGATGGCTAATGCCAGAAGGCATTTTAATAAATTGGAACAATACAAGATATCGTCTGGATTCAATTTGGAAAGCAGAGGATTTTGAAGAAAGAAATAGAGCAATTTTGGATGAAGAACTCCAACAACAAGAGGATAAGCAGACAGAAGAAACACCCCAAGGAGCAACAGCACAACCAGATCAGCAGCAGGAGAAAAGTGAACAAACAGGTGAAGGAGAAGGAACTGCTAAAGAACAAAGGATTACAAGATCGACTAGACCTAAACATAAGTAATGAAAGAGAAAATGGAGGTAAAAAATGAGATTTTTTCGGTAAATGTAAATGGACTAAACTCTCCAATAAAAAGAAATAAAATTTTTAGGAAACTTCAGAAATTAAATATAGATATAATTTGTCTACAAGAGACACATATAAAACAACAACATTATAAATTTTTGGAACACCCCAAAATGGGGAAGCTTTATTACACATCAGCACAACAAAAGAAATGAGGGGTGGCTATATACATTAAAGAGACAATAGACTCCAAATTAATATACTCAGATGAAGAAGGAAGAATTGTTATGGTTGAAATATACCTGCACCAAAAACAAATATTGTTAGTGGCAATTTATGCTCCAAATGACAGTCAAGGACAATTCTATCAAAGACTACACAGAAAATTAATAGAAATGGAATATCAGAATATTTGTTTAATAGGAGATTTTAATGCGATAGTAGATGGAATAATGGACTATAAGAGCAGTAAAACAGGAAAACTTGGAAGGAGAAATTTACCCAAGGCATTTTTTGATATGGCCGAGGAAATTGGAATTCAAGACTTCTGGAGAGAAATTAATCCCCAGAATCGACAGTATACTTTTTATTCAAATAGCCATAAATCCTGGTCAAGAATTGATATGATTTGGATGACTTCTGAACTAAAAATGGATATACAAGAAATCGAGATAGAAATAGGTACACAGGTGGATCATAACGCTTTAAAAGTGACATGGAAAGGAATAAGGAAAAAACCAAGATGGATTTTAAATCATTCTATATTAAAAGATAAAGAATTTGTAGACTTGGCCAAAAGAGAAATGGAATTTTTCTTTAAAGAAAATAAAGAAGAAGATACATCATTACAAAACGTATGGGATACAGCTAAAGCATACTTTAGAGGTATAGCTGTAATGTATATGGCAAAGAAAAACAAACAGAGAAGACAGCAATATTTAATATTAAAAGAAGAATTTAGAAAATTAGAAACAGAATTACAAAAAAATCCACAGGAAAAGACGGTGAAAAGAGAAATGGAAATAATAAAACATAAGCTCAAATTGTCCGAACAAATAAAAAGTGCAAAACAAATTTTTTTTGAAAATGCTAACAAGCCAGGAAGATGGCTAGCCTATAAGCTTAAAAAGCAGAAAGAGAAGAAAATAATACATAACTTAATGGATGGGAAAGGTTGTTTACAATTTAAAAAGGAAGAAATAAAAAAGATAATTAAGAACTATTATATGGAATTGTATGGTAAAGAGGAGGCTACGAAAGAGAGAATTGCTCAATATTTAGAAGAAAGTAAACTACCAAAGATACCAGAGACATTTAAAGTTATGTTAGAAGAAAGAATAACAACGATGGAGATATTAGAGGCTATAAAGGGACAAAAGAACAGGAAAACACCTGTTCCAGATGGGCTACCGGTGGAACTCTATAAAAATTTACAAGATATATTAAGCAAACCAGTGAAAAAGGTTTGCAATGGACTATTGTTAGAGGCCAAACTTCCAAATACATGGATAGAAGCAAATATTACTTTGATACCAAAAGAAGGTACAGATTTGACATATATTAAGAACTACAGACCGATTTCACTACTTAATGTGGATTACAAAATTTTTACTTCAATAATGGCGGAGAGACTGAAAAGATATTTAGCTGAGTTTATACATCCAGATCAAAACGGCTTTTTACCGAAGAGACAGATTAAAAATAATTTAAGGGTGATAATGGACGTATTAGAATATTACGA
>JARGCV010000093.1:107500-112500 GCA_034064705.1 Bothrops alternatus | reverse complement strand
TAGATAGATAGATAGATAGATAGATAGATAGATAGATAGATAGATAGATAGATAGGCATATAGATGCATATATAGATAGGGAGATGGATAGATAGATAGATAGATAGACTGATAGATAGGTAGGTAGGTAGGTAGGTAGGTAGGTAGATAGATAGATAGATAGATAGATAGATAGATAGATAGATAGATAGATAGATAGATAGATAGATAGATGCATATATAGATAGGGAGATAGATGGATAGATGGATAGATAGATAGATAGATAGATAGATAGATAGATAGATAGATAGATAGATAGATAGATAGATAGATAGATGCATATATAGATAGGGAGATAGATGGATAGATGGATAGATAGATAGATAGATAGATAGATAGGCATATAGATGCATATATAGGTAGGGAGATGGAAAGACAGATAGATAGATAGATAGATAGATAGATAGATAGATAGATAGATAGATAGATAGATAGATAGATAGATAGATAGATAGATAGATAGATAGATAGATAGGCAGGAAGGCAGGCAGGCAGGGAGGCAGACAGACAGACAGACAGACAGACAGACAGACAGACAGACAGACAGACAGACAGACACATAAGAAGATAGGTAGATACGTAGATAAATAGATAGATAGATAGATAGATAGATAGATAGATAGATAGATAGATAGATAGATAGATAGGCATATAGATGCATATATAGATAGGGAGATAGATGGATAGGGAGATAGATGGATAGATAAATAGATAGATAGATAGATAGATAGATGGATATGGAGATAGACAGACAGACAGACAGACAGACAGACAGACAGACAGACAGACAGACAGACAGACAGACAGACAGACAGACAGATAGATAGATAGATAGATAGATAGATAGATAGATAGATAGATAGATAGATAGGCATATAGATGCATATATAGATAGGGAGATGGATAGATAGATAGATAGATAGACTGATAGATAGGTAGGTAGGTAGGTAGGTAGGTAGGTAGATAGATAGATAGATAGATAGATAGATAGATAGATAGATAGATAGATAGATAGATAGATAGATAGATAGATAGATAGATGCATATATAGATAGGGAGATAGATGGATAGATGGATAGATAGATAGATAGATAGATAGATAGATAGATAGATAGATAGATAGATAGATAGATAGATAGATAGATAGATGCATATATAGATAGGGAGATAGATGGATAGATGGATAGATAGATAGATAGATAGATAGATAGGCATATAGATGCATATATAGGTAGGGAGATGGAAAGACAGATAGATAGATAGATAGATAGATAGATAGATAGATAGATAGATAGATAGATAGATAGATAGATAGATAGATAGATAGATAGATAGATAGATAGATAGATAGATAGATAGATAGGCAGGAAGGCAGGCAGGCAGGGAGGCAGACAGACAGACAGACAGACAGACAGACAGACAGACAGACACATAAGAAGATAGGTAGATACGTAGATAAATAGATAGATAGATAGGTAGATAAATAGATAGATAGATAGATAGACAGATCGGCATATAGATGCATATATAGGTAGGGAGATGGAAAGATAGATAGATAGATAGATAGATAGATAGATAGATAGATAGATAGATAGATAGATAGATAGATAGATAGACAGATAGATAGGCATATAGATGCATATATAGATAGGGAGATAGATGGATAGGGAGATAGATGGATAGATAAATAGATAGATAGATAGATAGATAGATGGATATGGAGATAGACAGACAGACAGACAGACAGACAGACAGACAGACAGACAGACAGACAGACAGACAGACAGACAGATAGATAGATAGATAGATAGATAGATAGATAGAGAGATAGAGAGATAGATAGATAGATAGGCATATAGATGCATATATAGATAGGGAGATGGATAGATAGATAGATAGATAGACTGATAGATAGGTAGGTAGGTAGGTAGGTAGGTAGGTAGATAGATAGATAGATAGATAGATAGATAGATAGATAGATAGATAGATAGATAGATAGATAGATAGATAGATAGATAGATAGATAGATAGATGCATATATAGATAGGGAGATAGATGGATAGATGGATAGATAGATAGATAGATAGATAGATAGATAGATAGATAGATAGATAGATAGATAGATAGATAGATAGATAGATAGATAGATAGGCATATAGATGCATATATAGGTAGGGAGATGGAAAGACAGATAGATAGATAGATAGATAGATAGATAGATAGATAGATAGATAGATAGATAGATAGATAGATAGATAGATAGATAGATAGATAGATAGATAGATAGATAGATAGATAGATAGATAGATAGATAGATAGGCAGGAAGGCAGGCAGGCAGGGAGGCAGACAGACAGACAGACAGACAGACAGACAGACAGACAGACAGACAGACAGACACATAAGAAGATAGGTAGATACGTAGATAAATAGATAGATAGATAGATAGATAGATAGATAGATAGATAGATAGATAGATAGATAGATAGATAGATAGATAGATAGGCATATAGATGCATATATAGATAGGGAGATAGATGGATAGGGAGATAGATGGATAGATAAATAGATAGATAGATAGATAGATAGATGGATATGGAGATAGACAGACAGACAGACAGACAGACAGACAGACAGACAGACAGACAGACAGACAGACAGACAGACAGACAGACAGATAGATAGATAGATAGATAGATAGATAGATAGATAGATAGATAGATAGATAGATAGATAGGCATATAGATGCATATATAGATAGGGAGATGGATAGATAGATAGATAGATAGACTGATAGATAGGTAGGTAGGTAGGTAGGTAGGTAGGTAGATAGATAGATAGATAGATAGATAGATAGATAGATAGATAGATAGATAGATAGATAGATAGATAGATGCATATATAGATAGGGAGATAGATGGATAGATGGATAGATAGATAGATAGATAGATAGATAGATAGATAGATAGATAGATAGATAGATAGATAGATAGATAGATAGATGCATATATAGATAGGGAGATAGATGGATAGATGGATAGATAGATAGATAGATAGATAGATAGGCATATAGATGCATATATAGGTAGGGAGATGGAAAGACAGATAGATAGATAGATAGATAGATAGATAGATAGATAGATAGATAGATAGATAGATAGATAGATAGATAGATAGATAGATAGATAGATAGATAGATAGATAGATAGATAGATAGGCAGGAAGGCAGGCAGGCAGGGAGGCAGACAGACAGACAGACAGACAGACAGACAGACAGACAGACAGACAGACAGACAGACACATAAGAAGATAGGTAGATACGTAGATAAATAGATAGATAGATAGATAGATAGATAGATAGATAGGCATATAGATGCATATATAGATAGGGAGATAGATGGATAGGGAGATAGATGGATAGATAAATAGATAGATAGATAGATAGATAGATGGATATGGAGATAGACAGACAGACAGACAGACAGACAGACAGACAGACAGACAGACAGACAGACAGACAGACAGACAGACAGACAGATAGATAGATAGATAGATAGATAGATAGATAGATAGATAGATAGATAGATAGATAGGCATATAGATGCATATATAGATAGGGAGATGGATAGATAGATAGATAGATAGACTGATAGATAGGTAGGTAGGTAGGTAGGTAGGTAGGTAGGTAGATAGATAGATAGATAGATAGATAGATAGATAGATAGATAGATAGATAGATAGATAGATAGATAGATAGATAGATAGATAGATGCATATATAGATAGGGAGATAGATGGATAGATGGATAGATAGATAGATAGATAGATAGATAGATAGATAGATAGATAGATAGATAGATAGATAGATGCATATATAGATAGGGAGATAGATGGATAGATGGATAGATAGATAGATAGATAGATAGATAGGCATATAGATGCATATATAGGTAGGGAGATGGAAAGACAGATAGATAGATAGATAGATAGATAGATAGATAGATAGATAGATAGATAGATAGATAGATAGATAGATAGATAGATAGATAGATAGATAGATAGATAGATAGATAGATAGATAGATAGATAGGCAGGAAGGCAGGCAGGCAGGGAGGCAGACAGACAGACAGACAGACAGACAGACAGACAGACAGACACATAAGAAGATAGGTAGATACGTAGATAAATAGATAGATAGATAGATAGATAGATAGATAGATAGATAGATAGATAGATAGATAGATAGATAGGCATATAGATGCATATATAGATAGGGAGATGGATAGATAGATAGATAGATAGACTGATAGATAGGTAGGTAGGTAGGTAGGTAGGTAGGTAGGTAGATAGATAGATAGATAGATAGATAGATAGATAGATAGATAGATAGATAGATAGATAGATAGATAGATAGATAGATAGATAGATAGATAGATAGATAGATAGATAGATAGATAGATGCATATATAGATAGGGAGATAGATGGATAGATGGATAGATAGATAGATAGATAGATAGATAGATAGATAGATAGATAGATAGATAGATAGATGCATATATAGATAGGGAGATAGATGGATAGATGGATAGATAGATAGATAGATAGATAGATAGGCATATAGATGCATATATAGGTAGGGAGATGGAAAGACAGATAGATAGATAGATAGATAGATAGATAGATAGATAGATAGATAGATAGATAGATAGATAGATAGATAGATAGATAGATAGATAGATAGATAGATAGATAGATAGATAGATAGGCAGGAAGGCAGGCAGGCAGGGAGGCAGACAGACAGACAGACAGACAGACAGACAGACAGACAGACAGACAGACAGACACATAAGAAGATAGGTAGATACGTAGATAAATAGATAGATAGATAGATAGATAGATAGATAGATAGATAGATAGATAGATAGATAGATAGATAGATAGATAGGCATATAGATGCATATA